>CAKAOI010033885.1:0-50144 GCA_916701655.1 Sebastiscus albofasciatus
CCTATATTCCTATTTCAGAAGCAATTCCTAAACTCATAGCCGTGTCTTATCCCATCTCAGACCTCCTTATCTCAACTCAAGAAATCCTAACTACAACTCCGAATTAGATTCTTCAATCGGCACTCAACCCTTTCATGACTGTTTCTGTACTCAGAATGTAACATGACACTGCCTCTATCTTTTGATTTTGATAGGCTACAAGCCATAATATCAAAGGTTCTCACGTGTCGCTAACATGTTATCATGGACAATAAAAGAGGAATTTTTGCTACGAGGAGTTTGGAGGCACTAATCGTGTCAATGCAGGAGAGAAAATCCCACCTTTTTTATCAATTAATGTATTAATTATATGTCTTTGCAGTTGATTTATACCCATTAATACATGATCTGGGACATTTTTAACTGTCATACAGTGTGAGTAGCCTTTCAATCATTGTATTTTTGGTGTTCATGTTGTTCCCCGTCTTCATTGTCAGTGCCATACAGACCAACAGCTGCCATTTTTGGCAGTTATTTTAAATTTAGGACAGAGTCTATGCCGATCCTAATTTAGGATTCCTAATTTGCGAAATCCCTAAATTAGGACAGTTCTGTAATAGCGAAATTCTTATCTTAGATTTATTCCTAAAGTCAGGAATCATGTTTTAGCAATACCAAAACTCCTACATGTCATCCTAAACTGAGTTAAGATTTCAGACAGAGTTTCTCAAATGAAGCCCCGGGGATGTACAATGTTACATAATTATTTGAATTGATTATTTGTAATGTTGTAATCCTTAAGATTTCAATAATGGTTGATTTGGCTACATCCGTGGTTATGTGCTATGGAGGAGGTTGGGGTGAATGGGTGGGTCCAAAAAAAACACCAGACTTTCCCAGGAGTCCGGTGTTCATACCTCGTGTGAAACCAGAAGTCAGCATTGATTTTATATGCCATGTAACTTCCGCCCTTAAGTAACGCCACTTCCGAAGTTATTATAACACAAACCATGATCTTTTTTCCAAACTTAAACTTAAGTATTTTTGTTGCCCTAACCTAACCAAATTGATTCCTGTGAAGACAGAAGTTTATTTTGAAACGATTGTACGCATGTAACAAGCGGTAATTGACAAGTGTTGCCGGACATTCAAAGGAAAATGCAAGAAAAGTGAGGAATGACTTTGTAAGATATCATACAAATTGTTATATGAGGATACATCAGAAATAGTAAATTGTGTATCTGTTTACAGCGCAACCAAACAAAACCAAAACCGAAACCAAGTGTTAAGTGTTTCGCTACTGAAACACTTTTGTTTAGATATCTGCTTTGCATTTGAAGTAACGTAATACCTCTGAAATGATGTAAAGAAAGTGAACAGTAAACAAGACAAAACTGAGAATGAGATAAATTTGGGCAGAATTACATCCATGTATTGTTTCCTCATGCATCAGTAGGCAATCGGTATCCAACGTAGGAATGGCGGACTCCGCCACTACCAATTAAAAAACTACTATATAGTGAGGATCACTGAATGTAAGTACATTTTATGTCTATTACAGAAAATATGTCAATCATGAAATGTCATTTGAGTTCACGAAAATCATGAGAATTGTAATTTTAATCATAATAAACTATCAGTGATCATTATTAGAAATTCCATTCACTAAAAATGTTCTCTTGAAGTCCTCACTCTTGACTTGGAGAATGTTTTTGCAGCCACATTCACAACGCACTGGAGCAAGAAATCTAACACAGTGTGAGAGTGCAAACAGAACTTAGATGGCTCACAAAAGGGGGGAACGTAGCGGTAATCAATGTGGCTTGAAGAATTGATCGTCTCTTCCTTCTGGAGGTTTAAAAAAAAAAACAACACTTTGGATGTTGTGATTTTTGCTTAGTGCAGCTTTAAATTGTCTATTAAAATGTAATGTTCATGACTCGAACATTGAGCATCATGACTGATGAATAATCAATTATCAATCGCGTACACGGCTAAAAAATGCATAACCTCGTGAACACAAGCGAGAGTGTATTGTATGCATGCCCACACCCTCGTCTTTAAACTGTGTGGGTGTAAAAAAAAGCGCCTTTGTCTTTGTTCATGCTTGCATGTATGTGTGTGTTTTACCTCAGCAGGCACCACAGTGCTCCCTGCCTGTTCACAGCATTAATGCTCAACCTTGTCCAAGGTTAATCTGTCACTCTTGCTGTATATTTGCATTCATTCTTATCTGCACCTCACCACTCAACTGACTGTCTATCTGCCCCAGCCGCTGCTCAAACTTAATCGTCTTTGTACATTATAGATGAGCCTCCAACAAAGTAGACACACACACATACACGCACACACAAATCACCCCCCACCCCTCCAACCCCCCCGCTGCTGAAACCTCCTCTTTCCTTTAGAAACCACCTCCCAACCACACCCACAAACACATATTCCCACACTGTCAATATTTGCTTTATATTTAATGTCTTAGCGAGCCATTAAGCTGACTGCTCCTCAAAAGTAATATATTTATCACGGCATGGGGGCTCGTGTTGGATCTAAGTGTTTCTCTCTCCAGGCGGCACTAACTTTCTGCTTGCGCAGGAGCACAACGAGATAACTCAGGTAAAAGTGAAAGAGCCAGAGGAAACAAAAGGTTGGCTCTTAATTAGTAGCACAGAGTTGCTCCTTCATTTGGAATAATGCAGAGGCAAAAAGTTAGTGTACAATGTTGTATAATTTTTCTCGTAATGAGGCCGCATACCTGAGCTTGGCTTACTCGATACCTTATTAGAATGTGTAAAAAAAGAAGAAGAAGTAAAGCCGATAATAAACTAAAGCAAAACAATATGAATTATTTCATTAGCACATGAGTTTTTCCATTTGTTGTTCAGGTACCAAAGGATTTCTTCAGTTCCTTGGACATACAGTACAGTGTGTTGAATTGCTGAACATGGTTGGATCACACCAGCAGAGGAACATGCAGTACAATAACTAATAATATGCATGCAAATGAGTGGGTCCCAAAGTAGCAGCGTGCATCTCTGTCTGCCACAGTGTCTTTTTATTTTTTGGTATTACCACAGGGAAGGTGAAAATTTACAAAATCTGCACATACATGTTATATGTCTTAATTGTTGTAATATGTAAGCATTTCACAGTGGCCAGTGGAGGTGAATGCTCAACAAGTTGGTCACACCCATAGACTGTATATAAGAGGTGGACGTAGTCATCCATTGGGTTTGTGGACTGCTGTTTTGAAGCCTCAAGTTAGGCATTTTGGCCGTCGCCATCTTGGTTCTTTTGCAACCAGAAGTGACACAAGAGGGTGGAGCTAAGTACAACCAAAAGCTAAATATGGCATTATTAGGGGATCAAAATGTTACAATTAACTTCCATGAACTCAAAAATAATAATTCAAGTTTTAAGACGAGAATGCGAACAACGCTGCGGTAGCGACCTGTCAATCACAAGGCAGCCACGCCCTATAGCATCCCCTGCTTTATGGTCTATTTGACTCTAAATGGGACCATAATTTACTAAATGAACATCATGCTGTATTGAAGAAGACTTGAAACTAGTGATTAAGACCATAAACTCATGTTTACAATGTTTAGTGAGGTAATAAATCAAGTGAGGATTAGGCTCATTTTCTCATAGACTTCTATACAATCCGACTTCTTTTTGCAACCAGAGGAGTCGCCCCCTGCTGGCTGTTAGAAAGAATACAAGTTTAAGGCACTTCAGCATTGGCTTCACTTTTCAGACCCGGAGGTTGCCCACTGGTCTCACCATGAAATTGTTCTTTATACTACTACTATAGTACTAAATGTAGGATCATCATTTTGTATTGAAAATCTTAAAATGACAATTAACTAGACAATTTTAAAAAAGTGCCTCTGAAATGACATGGAGTAAAATAAAAATTTACAAGTATCTCAAAATTGATTTAATTTGGCTGACAAGCCTGCGTTTGTATATGATCGGGTCTTTGATATTTCACCTTTTTAAAAAACATTTTGCTTCATACGCATCATATTTGGATGTTCTTTGTAGTGTGGGTCTGACTATGAATTTGTTTTTTACACTGCAAGCGTCGCCGGAGTTTTGACCTCTTCATTTAAATGTATACCCAAAATACTGTTGAATAAGTCGAAGCGAAACGCTTTAACAGAAATATCTGCATCAATCCAGTTCTGCAGAAAAGCGAGTTGTTTTTGTTAACAGCCACCTTCCTCGTTCCAATTCATTTGAAGTGAACAGCACAATCTCCCAGGAATACCATCTTGACTATTCCTCGGAGAAAACTTTATTATGTGTTGTGTAAACACTCGGCGGTGCGCAAAGGTTCAACTTACACAGCCCTAAGAGCAATGTTGTAATTTTTTAACATCTTTACCTTTCAGCATGTTTGCCTATGAAAGCTGTTCAGGAGCTTATTCCGCAGCATCACCGCAGCTGTCTTGGGAGTCAGCTGTTACTACGAAAAAAAAAAAACCAGCTGGCAACATCGACACTGACAAAACAGAAACAGGCAAGTTTAATTTGAAAGTTACAGTAGATCCAGAATGCACGCTCAGAAACCATTCCCGTGAAATAAAAAAGGAAAATGCAAATGTAATGCAGCAGAGCGATATTTCTTGTTAAGGGGTCGATTTGCTTGATCTCCACGTGTGCCTTATCCTCACCAGTCACCATCAATGAGGTCATAGTTGTACTGTATGAGTATGAAGTACTGCCAGCAGGACTGTTGTACAACTCAGTGAGCTGTGTTGAGATGTCTGTGGGGACATAAAGGGGCAGAAGTCGAGTCCCTCAAGTGGACATTGACTGATTGACTGACTGGCAGGCTTTATGTGTGTTTATGTGCAGGTGTGTGTGTGTGTGTTGACTGTTGGGTGTCATCTCTCTCTTTCCATCCAAACTTTACCCCCTCCTCTCGCTTTTCCCCCCTGTTGTCCTGAGCCGGTGACATCTTGACAGATTAAAATGCGGTGTGCTCCAGTCCTTGGTTGGCCACGCTGGTGAACCGCTGGGAGACCATGTGAATCAATACAAGACAATACTGTCTCTCGGACAGACACCCGTGCTCACCTAGGAACACATTCTTACACATACACACATGGTATTACGACCCGCAACTTTATTGTTTCGATTCATAAAAGTTCCATAATAACCTTTCAGCTTATTGTAAATCAAGTGGTCTATTTTTTAAGGCTTTATTAAATCTAGCCCGTGACGGGAGACTTTGGCCAATCACAGGTCATTTCAGAGAGAGAGGGCGTTCCTTATTGGCTGTTCTACAGATGCATGTACACGAACCCTTAAGTTGGTAAAAAGCCCGATTCAAAGGCGCAATATCCTGCAGGAAAAGTTGCTCCCCCAGTATTGGCAACAGCTGCCGACACTGCAAAGCAACCCGAAAAAAAGGAAGACAGACTTTTAAAAAAGAGAATCTGACAATATTGTGCAAAGCGTTTAAGAGATGGAGAGAAAATGTTGCTAACAGCTTCTGCTAACTGTAGCCAAAGGTTCACGGCTGCGGCTAGTAGAGGTTTTAGCTATTATTGTTTGAAATGAATGACTACTACTCGTACAGGTTACTGTATAAAGGATTTCTTTTTGCCTTTTTCCAGAAAACTGCCTACCCTGGGGTACCACTTGAATTACAATATGCTGGAAGGCTTTATAATGGAATTTTTTGCCCAAGGATGACGAAAAATAAACTGCCTACCCCAGCTTTTTTTTTTTTTTTTTAAAAAAGTACCCTCTTTTTCAAAGACACGTAAATGTGACATTAAACATTAAGTGATATTAAGTGTCTTTAAATGGCTCACTGATTCAGGAGTGCCATGCGCAAGCAATCTGTATCCTTTTCAACCATGAAAGCTAAAATGCCTTTTTCTACAGCCAAAAATGGCAAAAGATCAACAGGAACAGGATCATTAAACAATTTTTTTCAAAGTTGTGTGTTATTTACTCGGCAGACATTTCTGCTGGAACTCTGCTTTTAATTAGCTATAATTTAGATCTAAATTTTCCTTTTTTTTTGTTTTTCTCCTTAAGATGGCTTTACTTTTTGGGGCAAATTCAGATCAACTTTATACAGAGTGATGGGTCTGATGCTTGTAAGGGAACAGTTATTGCATTTCACATTTATTTATTGATGGAAGTTGAAGATTATATACCAAGGTTATACTTGCAGAACAGACTGATTAATCACACATGCTTATATATGGTTGGAGACCCGTCTTACCCCAGCTTGGTTTGTGTTGCTCTCATTTAATATCAGGCCAATAAATCACATCAGATGTGGAGCACATCAAAGGCTAATATGAACATATGTGACATGTTTCATTAAAGTCATACCTATAGCAAACAAATCTGTTCACATATGTCTGTAATGTACACACACGTGTTTTCAAGCATGTGTTACCAAGACTTGACCTGTAAATGTCTCTCTGTCACCTGCTACCTCTCGGAAAAGGGTAGTTTGACCAATGCTTTTACGCCAATGCGTTTACATGTCATATTATATTGTAAACAAGCATTTTGGGTTTTCCTCACAGAGCTTGTTTATTAGAAAACGGGGCGCTACAGCATGTCCTTTAACTTTTTTTATTTTGTTCGCCATCAAAACCTGTTTTACGACAACCTAAGGGGACGCATCACCCTGACTGGAGAAATACAAAGCAAATACAGACGTGTGTTATGACATACTTGCAGCTCTTATTAGGAAGTCAGCAAAATGCTCTAAAGTTTTCGTGTCACTGTTTGATCTTTTAACGTATCCTCATATAGCGGTTCATATGATATCTTACATAAAGTTGTTACTCATTGTTTTATGGTGATTTCCTATAAATGTCCAGCAGCATGTGTCAATTTCTGTTCCAGTCTTTTCAAAATGAACTTCCATCTTCACAGGAAACAACTTTATTCGGTTTAGGCAACAAGACTACTTGGTTAACTTTAGTTAGGTTTAGAAAAAGATTGTGGTTTGGGTTAAAATAACACCGGAAGTGGCGGTAACTTAAGTACGGAAGTTATGCAACAAAAACTACTTGGTTAGGTTTAGGGAAAGATTGTAGTTTGGGTTAAAATAACTCCAGAAATGGTGAAACTTAAGGAGGGAAGTTATGTGACAAAAAATACTTGGTGAGGTTTAAGAAAATATTATGGTTTGGCTTAAAATAACACTGGAAGTGGTGTTACTTCAGTACGGAAGTTACATGGCAAAAAACTACTTAGGTTTAGGAAAAGATCATAGTTTGGATTAAAATAACTCCAGAAGTGGCGCAACTTAAGTACGGAAGTTACATGACAAATAAATTAGCCAACGTTAACTTGTAGTTTCGCACAAGGTACTTACGCTCCTCCCCTGACCAAAAGTCCGATGATTTTTTGACCTACTCATCCATCCCGACCTCCTCCCTATACGCTGCACTTGTCGCTCTTTATATTTCCAGGTTCACAATTACATGGATTGCATACACATTTATTTTGTGAGATATATAAGAATTACAGTGTGTAACCTTTCATAGCAATCGCTACAAACGGTGTATGAAAACAGCCTGGGTCTTTTTACACATCTCGGTTTTTCATATCATGTCTGTAGCCGAACAACAAAGTTTGCCGGCGCAGCATGCTGAGGCTTCTATCTCCTTAATGGAATGTTGGACAAAGGATGGCCCTGGCTGTTGTCTTTATTGATTCTGCCGGGGTGCCTGAATGTGATTAAGGGGAATTAAACTCAAGCCTGCTGACGCAAATCATGGCCGGAGGTAATATAATGTCCAGATGAAGTGGAGAGATCCATCCCAACGGGGAGGTGGCCCACTCTGACCCTGCGTGGGCTCAGGCAATTAGCATTGGCAAAGTGCAACTCAATAACAAAATCTCCAAAATGGAGGAAGTGCTTGCATGGCTAATCCCCTCTGCCGCTTAGAGGCCCAGAGCCCTTTTTTTTTTTTTTTTTTTAGGAGGCCATTGAGAATGCAGGTCAGGGACGTGGAGAAAGCCAAGCCAAGCTGCCATCAGTCTCGATACTGGAGATGGCTGGACAGCCGCCAAGTGGAGAATTATGTTAATGTTTGTTCTAATAATAAAATGCAGTTGAATACATTAATATGTCAATAGATAATGTTTCTTTTTTTTTCCACCATATGTTGTTTGGAAGGGCAAACGGAAGGGGCCATCCAGCCTTTGAAGCCATGCTGTGTGTGTTTTCATACACCTGTTTTGAGTTTACATATTAAATACATGCATATATTTTTCTCATGTGTCCTTGTCCTTTTGTATATATGTGTATATAATCCCATACAATATGAAGGCTATTTGGAATGCAGAGATAGACGCGCACAAAGTACACATTGCAGTAGCTCCTTTCATGCATTTGTATAGTGTGTCCACCTCATTAGTCTGTTCCTAGTTCTAAACGCCGGTGTTTGATGTGGAAAATACTCCGACCATGTGTTGGGGCTTGTAATAATGAATGTTTCATGCAGGTTGGGCCCAAATGATCCATCAGTTCCGATTAGATTGTAATTACTAGGGTAGAAATATATTCAAATGAGTTCATTATCAGTCGGATCAGGAGCAGACCAAGCCAGTTTGACTATTTACCCGAGCCTCAAGTGTTTATGCTGTGATTTAAGAGAATGCTGGAGCGATTCCTGCAATTAGGTAAGCATATGTCTTAATGTATCATTTTAGTCAATTAGCCAAGTGCTCTTCAATCTCACATCTTTACCGCTGCTGCTGCCGCTGCTACTGCTTGCATTAGGATTCTGTCTGAATATGGCGGAGGAGGGATGGTTTTCCGCGGGTCCTGCGGAGTTCAGAGTGTCAGGTAGATAAATACATGGGCTGACCAGATCGCTCACTCTCTCTCTCCGTCTCAGCCCTCCCTCTCACCGCCGGCGTAAGTTTCCATTTCTCCAGGTCACCGCTGAATGACTGCAGATTACATCGGCTACTCCCTGATGTCTACGGGGACGAGGCCATCACGGCGAAATGACACGGGGCGGTGACAGGCGGACCCCTCGCCGACACCCACCGACACGACTCCCATTCACGGCAGCTGGCCCCATGACACTAATCTGATTCTAGTCTGGGAAAGAGGCTGTTTTGCGCCCACCAGTCTCTGCTAAAACAGGAAATGACCAGCAGGGTAGGCCATTCTTGCGTGACTTGCAGGGTATTGCAGAAGAACCTGATGAATATTTTTCCTTTCAGCTCCTTGGGTGAATCTGTAGACACAAAGACAGTGTGTGGGTGCCATTTTTCTTCTCTCTCTCTCTAAATGTAGCACCTTGATTCAGTGTTTTTCAATGAGTGGACTTATTTTAAGTAATTAATTTGGTATTCGGGTGCTCAAAGAGCATAGAAACTGATGGGTCAGTGCTGTGGGGCTTTTGAATTGAAAGGTCTTTTTGAATGCTGGGCGAGTTCCAGATGAATCTGTAAAATGTTGGTTGGTGAAAGTTGTTTTTTTTCCTCCAAATTGACTTTTTGCGAATCCAAAGTTTCAATTGAAAAGCTCCTCTGCTTCGCCTGGCGAGGGCCTTTTGCCAGGTTTCCCGCATTCAAAAAGAAAGACCTCTGCCCACGTTGGCAACGATGCCAGCTGATCCCCGGGTTTTGTCCTCATCATTACCATGACTTTGTTTCAGCTGGCATGTTTTGACTGGCTAATAGTGTAAAACCATCAGGGAACACTGGCTATCCTTTCAAAGAAGCTCGCCCTCCGACCATGTAGCTGCGGGGCATGCAAGGTGAAGATGAATTGGGTCGGCTCGCTTGTTTTGAGTCGAGAGACGGGCCCCTAATTGGATATCATCTCACTCTCTTTCCCTAATTAGCACTGCATCGCTTTATGAACTGATATTAAGATGCAGGAGAAATAGTAATTAGCTAAAGGTTATTACCAGCCAGGGGCACATGGACACGGAGCATGCTGGGCAATATAAATATTGCACACGGGTTTGTTTATTTGGGCTTATTGGTTTCACCCTTACTGTAGGTACAGCTTTTTCCACAACAGATGTTTTAGATGCTGATTAGTTTCACCCTGTTAAACTGTTATGTGATGATATTAATTACGTCTGAGATATCAGGACGCCCTTAACCAGTGGTGGAGTATATCCAGATCTGTTGCTTAAAGCTGGGGTAGGCAGTTTATTTTTGGCATCATTGGGCCAAAAATTCCATAATAACCTCTGAGCATATTGTAATTCAAGCGGTCTGAGAGAAAACTAGACTTCTGCACCTCCTCATGGCTCTGTTTTCAGGCTTTAAAAAATCTAGCCCGTGACGGTAAACTTTGTCCAATCACAGGTCATTTCCTCCAGATGGGGGAAACCTGATCCAATGGCGGAACATCCTGCAGGAAAAATTGCTATCCCAGCATTGGTAACACCTGCCTACACTGCAAAGTAACCAATAAAGGAAGACAGACTTCACAAAGTGAGTCTGACAATATCGGCGAAGCGTTTCAGAGATGGAGAGAATATGTTGCTAATAGTTTAGCCTTCTGCTAAATGTAGCCGGCTGCAGCTAGAACGGCTATGGTCATGGCTATGGTTAGCAGAAGGCAAAACTATTAGCATCATTTTCTCTCCATCTATGAAATTCTTTGTTGATGTTGTAGCCAGAATTGCTGTTACATAACGACATCAGGATCACAATCGGGATGATGTTTGAAATGAATGACTAGCACTTGTACAGGTTGCTGTGTTAAACGCGTGAATGTGCCCATACTCCTCTATGCTAACGTTACCTCTGCTGAAGCGTCACTAAGCTAACGTTAACTCGGTTCAAACGGGGTTGTGAGGGTTAAAATATTTTTTGAATGTATGAAATGGTAAGATGATCTTTAAGTAAGAAGAAGAAGTACGGAAGTATTATCAGTTAATATACTTAAAAGTACTCGATGCAGAGAAATGGCCCCTGTGACTATTCTATTGTATCATTAGATTATTATTACTTATACATTAATGTTTAAGCAGTATCGTACTTATTCAAAGTAGCGCTAATTTTAATGATTTCATGTGGGGCTGGATTTATGGAATGATCATTATCATTATGGATTAATCTGCAGATTATTTTCTTGATGAATCCATTAATTGGTTGATTTGTAAAAGCTTAGGAAATAATGAGGAATTCCAATCGCAATGAAAAAGTGACATCTTCAAATTACTTATTTTGTACAACCAAAAGTATGAAGCTCAAAATCATTCAGTGTACTGCATTTCAGGGAAGGAAATGCTGCTAATTCTAACATGTTAGAACCTGCAGTGTTTTGTATCTCTGCATGAAAAACAACTAAAACCATTAATCAGTTATCAGAGCAGATGGCGATTAATTTTCTGATAATCGTCCAAGCTTGAATTTTATATACCGTCAGGTAGTTAAATCTTTTATAATGCATCAGACTTTAAAAGTCGTCATAAGTTTGTGTGTAAAACTTTAGAGGTGCAGTGTGTAGGATTTCTAATGGTGTGGTTGCAGATTGCAACCAACTGAGTACCCCTCTGCTCACTCCTCCTTTTCCAAGACTGTGGAAGGAGCAACTGAAGTCAGACGGCGGCTGACGGTATCACGGTTTTGCACTTTGCTGCTAACGTTACCGCAGTATCACAAACGTGTCGGAGAACTACGGTGGCCTTCAGGTAACATAAAAACGCGAAAGACTCTTTATAGAGCCAGTGTTTGGTTTTCCCATTCTGGTCTTACTGTAGAAACATGGTGGACCAACATGGCGGACTCCGTGAAGAGGACCTGCTCCCTATGTAGATATGAAGGGCTCATTCTAAGCTAACGAAAACACAATTCTTAGTTTCAGATGATTATACACTAATGAAAACATAGTTATACATATTATATTCCATTTCTGCTAATATAAATGTTCCACCTTTTAATTTGTAAAGTACTATAGCTGTTGAATAAATGTAGTACTGTAAAAACATATTTTCCACTGAAATGTAGTGAAACTGAAGTGTAAAGTAACATGAAATGGAAATATCTAATTCAATCAACTTTGTATTCAAGCACAGTCCTTGAATAAATGTGTTAATTTGCTTTCCAGCGCTGCCCTTAACATAACAAAACGCGATCAATAAGTGCATCTGTGTTTGAATACAGTAAAGCACGCGCGTCGCAAAAGGGCACAGTGCTGTTCCTTTTCCTGGTGAAATTGTTAAAGACTCGGATGTGACTTTTTTATTCCCAGCAGAGCCGTTTATCACGCTGCCAAGGCGAGAGTGTTCGCGGCTTTGATGCAAAGGTAGAGCCTTCACCCTGATAGGAAGCCACCGCTATGATCACGAATGACACTGATTACCACATGCATTCAACATCCAAGATTACGGTCATCTCAACACAAACACACACGCGCGCACACACACAGACAGGATGAGGAGACGACAGCAGAGCATCAATATTGTGGAACAGTCTGTTATAGTTACAGAAGCAGAGACAGTCACAGTGTTGAAATCCAGGCTACAAAAACCCATCTGTTTAGTGCTGACTGTACACAAACAATTCTTTTTATATCCTGCGTGTGTGCGCAAGTGAGAGAGAAAAGTGCATTCTGAAAAATTGATTTGATGTTGATAGTCAAAGTCAAATAAACATGCTGACATTGCAATGCGGTTTATCTGTGCGCACACATTCTCGGGAACGCGAGTAGAGAGGAAGAAACGTTTGTGCCGTTTGTCTTTCCATCGCTCCATCAGTCACTCTTTCTTTTTCCTCTCCTCCTTTTTCAAACACTGTGGGGCTCAGCTCAGAGCATGCAGTTTTCTAATCATCCAAAAGAGGACAGTGTGGAACACGTTGTCATCTCCAGGGAGAATGCAGAGATGTAGAAACTTTGGGGGACTATGAGAGTGCCAATGCAATGTCCTGGGTGATAAAAAATGATAGATTTTGTTTTTGTGTCATTTGGTTTGACTAAAAAAACAACAAAATGGTTTATTGTTCGCTGAGTGAAATTGTCACATTGCAAGAAAGAAATGCATCTAAAGCTAAAAAAAGGAGATGACGCCACCAGCTCCCATGACAGAACAATCCATCCCACGTTTTATTCTCTTCTGTTGACTGCTCTTTGGACTCATTTTCAAGTCTGGACAGACAGCGCAGCTGCGATGAGACATTATTACAATAGCGTGTCACTCTGCCCCTGCATATTCGGCAGGCATAAAAATCACTCGGAGGTGGAGGTGGATGTGGAGAGAGACGGACGGATAGAGAGAGGGTGATGGCTAAAGACAAAGTGAGAGAAGGCGATTCGAGGAGCGTTACAGGAAGCGAAACAGACAACCGCGTGAAGCTCACAGAAAGAGGCAGCAGCCAGGGGAGAGATGTTGCGTGTTCTGCGGACGTGAGCCGTTCTGACACATGGGTAGCAGAGCGAACAGGGCCGACACAATGGAGGGAGGCAGAGAGCACCGGGAGGCAATATGATTTACAGTATAGAGCTACAGCCTCTTCAGGTTTTGCTGTGTCTCCACAGCCCAAAAGCTCAGTAGGGATTGCATTCATTCAGCTGAATGGAGCCCTCCCCAATTCTCCAACCCCCCCTCCGCTGACTTGTTGTCATTGTTCTCAACATGCTGGGATGTATAGGAGCTACAGCAGAAGGTTATTTATGAGGATGGAAGGGATGCAGGAAGATCCACACATGCTGCTGCCTAATGTAATGCAGTAGAACCTGCATGATCAGCAACCACTATATTGTAGCTTTGTCTTTGACAACACACATTTTCAACTGTGTGTGTGAAATGCATGGCCTGTTGCCAACACTAAACGCAACCGTAAAATATTTTCTGGGAAAGATTCTTCATTTGTTGTCTGCCGAAATATCAGATCTTGCGATTCACTTGTAGCAACTTGATTTAACTTTTTTATGGTTCTGTTTTTTGGATTGTTCGTCAGTCCATCCGTCTCATTCTGGTGAACGTGGTATCTCAGGAACGCCTGGAGGGAATTTCTTCAAATTTGGCACAAACGTCCACTTGGACTCGAGGATGAACTGATTGATTTTAGTGGTCAAAGATCACTGTGACCTCACATCCGTCCCATTCTTGTGAACGCGATATCTCAGGAACGTCTTGAGGGAATTTCTTCAAATTTGGCACAAACAGCCACTTGGACACAAGGATGAACTGATTGATTTTAGTGGTCAAAGGTCACTGTGACCTCACCAAACAAGTTTTTGGCCATTACTCAATAGTTAATATGCTAATTATGACAATTTCACGCAAATGTCTAACAGGATAAAATGATGTAGTGACGACATTTTGGACAGAAATGGATGTAAACTGCAACTTGACTGGTTGGCGGTGGCATACAACCATAATGATTCTAACTATGGTTATGTTATGTATGGCATTCTCAGCACTGGGCTAAGTTTATAGGGGAAGATCAAGGTCTTGGTTTAATAAAGAATAAAGTCTGTTGTGACTTTAGGCACGAGACACAATGTGTTAACATTTAACCAACACCACAGTCATTCACTGACCTTATGAACTTTTGTTGACTGAACCTGTGCCAAAGTCCTGCATCTCTACATTTTGAGGTACTTTTTTAGGCTTATTTATACTGCTACTCCACCACATTTAAGAGGGGAAACATACTACATTTATTTGACAGCCTTAAGTTATTCTTCAGATTAAGAGTTTCATACAAAAATGTCCGATCCAGTTCTAAAATATGATGCAGATAAAACCATCCAAAAGTATGTAGAATAGTTAAAAGACTCAACATTGACTATATTAAAATGCTGCTGCATCAGTAATGATATTTAAATAATATGTATGATAAGTAACACTGTGAAAGGGGCCACTTTGCATAATAACTTTTATTTTTGAGTACATTTTGCTGGTAGTAGCCTGTTTTACTTTGATTGCAATATATTTCCGTCTGATGGAGTATTTGTATACTGTTGGTACTTTTAGTTAAGTCAAATATGTCAATACGTCTTCCAAAACTGTTTGTGAGTGGAGAAATTTGACTTTGTGAATCTGACATGGGGTCACTAAGGTGCTGCAAAATTCTCACTTTCGTTTTGATGTTACCAATGGAAAGCACCACAGTCAGGAATTTTCTATTTCTATACATAGGTGGCTTTATCTTACTGTAGGTAATTCAATTCAAATGCCCAATGCCATTACTGTTTGGTGTCTTATATTTGAACAATACTGTAATTGTAGAACAAACAAGGCCAGCCAGTGATGGGTTAACGCAGCAATAGATATCCATTCCCTGGCACACAGTGCAGCCGCCACACGGTCCTACTTTAAACACACACACACACACTCATAATTCCACAATCTTGCAGAAAATGGGTTCACTGAACATTCATACATGCATGAAGTGACAGACCTGACAAACATACATGGCAAGTAAATTGGTAGCCTGCCAACGGCCTCAAGTCGGAGATTAGTACTGATATAGCCCGACTTTGAATATCGCTGGTGTTCCTGGCAGGCAAGTCATGTGTTCATAACGCTACATCATGCCACTATCACTGCCCTTTCAACGACTAATCAAGCAATTAAAGACATCTCTTGCAAACGGTACTGTAGCTATGGCAACGCCAACCCCACAGCTCCACGTGGACAGACCCCGGCGTCCTCGGGCGAAATCAATATGTCTGTAATCTGAGGTTTCTATACACCTCCTGCTTTAAGGCTGCAGTATTGAGTTATGGGTCCCCAGTAATTACTGGGAGTGTGACCTGGAGCTAAGACAAGTTGGTTCCCAAGGATCTTTGGTTTGTTTTTTGAATGGGTGGTCTGCCGAAGTAGAGTGCAGGATTTACAACATTTAACCTCACGTCTATTTGAACGTTGATTCGGTGTATCTGGTGCCACGAGATTGAACACGTAGTTATTTTTGAGGTAAAATCTACTGGCAATAAACACACTGACTCGCACAATACCTGCTACAAAATGCATTTCCATTGCATGGAATTGGTTATAAGCTGGACTTTGTATCAAAATGGCAAAATATATGTATTAACATACAACTAGTAGGCTAGTTTTAACAAGCAAGGTGAATGTGAAGTTGATATTATAGACAAGAAAGAAAAGGTGTAGTACTACCAAGGTACTTTTTTTTATAAAACTAACACTCAAGGTCCTGTTAAATCTCTGAATAAACCATTGCAAATGGTTCATACTTTACAGAGGTGGAAAACCTTCAAATAAGTCAGCCCTGAGAAGAATTCATAAAGCAGATACGTTTAACAAAGTTAAATGACACCATCAATCCATTGATAATATATGTAACATAGGAATAAAAGCAACCGGTTAATAATGGATTCACCTTTTGAAACCAAAAAGACAGCCCATAATATAATTTGAACAATCGTTTTACTGAATATGAAGTATGATGGGTTTATTTGGGTGCTACAGCTGATGGTGAAAGGGTTTTTTGACAGTCTCCAGTGTATTTCTTTGATATCCTTATATCTGAGGTCTACTTTGACTTTTTATTGGTTGTAAAATTAACCCCATGTCTATTTGAACGTTGTTTAGGTTTATATGGTGCTACAAGATTAAATGCAGGTTATTTTTTAGGGAAATCTGCTAGCAATAAACACACTGACTGGCACAATACCTGCAACAAAATGCATTTCCATTGCAGGGAATTGGTTATATGCTAGACTTTGTATCAAAATGGCAAAATATTTGTAATAACATACAACTAGTGGGCTAGTTTTAACAAGAAATAAGCAAGGTGAATGTGAAAATCACATGTTCAAAGAAGAAAAAAAGTGTATTACTACCAAGTTACGTTATAAAAAACTAACACTTGAGGTCCTGTTAAAACTCTGAATAAACCATTGCAAATTCTTCATACTTTATAGAGGTAGAAAAACCTTCAAATAAGTCAGCCTGATAAGAAAATTCAAGTCAAACGATGCCATCAATTCATTGGTAAGTTATGGAACATAAGAATCAGAGCAGCCAATTAATAATAGATTTATCTTTTGAAACAAAAAAGACAGCCTATAACATAATTTGAACAATCTCTTTTGTTTCACTGAATATAAGATATGATGGGTTTATATGGCTACTACAGCTGATTGTTGCAAGACGATGAAAGGGTTCTGTTTGACAGTCTTCTGCTATTTCTTTGATATCCTTATATCTGAGGTCTACTTTGACTTTTTTTTTTATTGCAAGGTTGACTATTTTGAAAACATTTTAAAGGATCTAAAGGATATAAGTAACACCCAGATACCTTTGGTCTTTTATATTTTGTCTTTTTTTCCCTGTCCTCTGAAGATGTAATAGCCTTTTTTTATGCTTTTGCGTGGGCGCATTTCCATTTCAGTCATGGTTCATCTCGAGCAGCTGCTTAAATCAACAATAAACGCTAGTCGTCTATCTCTCTCGATCTTTCTTTTTTTTCTTTCGCACGACAAATCTCACGTTTCCCCCGCATGACACCCGCCCTCCACCTCATCTGCATCCACAGACAGAGACCCAGCCATGCAATCTCACAATATCTGCACTCTCTAAGCACAATCTGCTCAGAGTAAATGACACCTGCTAGAGCAACATAAATACATCTGAATGGCCCATTGACAGAGCCGAGGCATTTAGGCGCCTGGATGGGCTTGAACTGCAAAGCTAGCGACAAGCTCAGGCGCACGAAACGCCAATTCCAGCCTCTCAGATCCGGAGGAAATGAGTTGTTTATGGTAAATGAGGCTCTTAGCAGCACCCTCAGTGTTCAATATTGATTCAATGAATCGGATTTGTAAATATGAGGAGTCGCGTCAGCTTTCCGCTCTGCGAAACATCTACCGCCACATAAAGGAGCAGCTGGAAGGGAGGAAGAACAGTGAGGCTGAGTGCTGGTTTGTGTCGGTGTGTGACAACGGGGAAATATAGGCAGGTTCTATTTTAGTATTATTGCTTTGATTGATACACAATACTAATTCACCACGCTGCACAAACTAATAAATTCCTGGGTGCTATAAATATGGGTTATTTTCTATGGACATTTTATACAATACCCATATATACCATTTTTAAAGACCCTGGAAGTTTCACAAGCAGCTTCGTAGTAAAATAATGGGGTCTTAGGTGAACCCGTTTTTTGTTTTTTCTCTCCAAAGCAACAGTAATGGTTGTCACACGAGCCTCTTAACAAATCCACAAAATGCATCTGAACTCTGACACACACCACTGCTCCAGATCTGACGGTCACCTAGAATTTATTCACTCAACCCAAAGTGTCTTTTTTTAATTGCATGATACTGAAAGCAGTGATGATGGCTTCAGCTGGTCATTATTTAGTCATGAATATTGAGTTTGGAAGGGCTTTGAACACATGAAAACAGACTAAATGTCTTTAAAAAGTGCAAATGTGTGCAAGAAACCATATACCATACAAAAGTATAGAAAAAACTAGAGTTGCTGCCTCACGGTTGTGTTCCTCCGCCAACCAGTCAAGTTGCAGTTTACATCCATGTCATCACTTCATCATTTTATAGACATTTGTGTAAAATTTGCATAATAAACCAATGCATTTTCATAATATGGTTCGTATATCTTACGAAAAGTTATTCCATATTTCTTTGTGCGTTCGACAAATGTCCAGCAACAATGTCAATTTCTGCACATTACATGCATACAGTCTTTTCAAAATAAACTTTCACTTAGGCAACAAAACTACATAGTTAGGTTTAGGAAAAGATTGCGGTTTGGGTTGAAATAACGATGGAAGAGGCATTAAGTACGGAAGTTACATGATGAATAAATCAACGTTGACTTCTGGTTTCACACAAGACACGAACACCAGTCTCCTAATATGAATTGCAGTGCATTCATTTTTATATAGCTACAAACGGTGTATGAGAACAGCCAACCTTTGACCACCACATTCTAATCCTCGAGTCCAAGTGAATGCTAGTGCCAGAGAATAGGACGGACGTACAAAACAGACGAACAACCTGAAAACACAATGCCTCCGCCCCTGGCTGTCGCCGGGCGTGGAATCATAAAAAGAAGAAAGAAAACCCCACACAATCAATACACATAATAGACAATAAGTGCAACATTAAAGAAAGTAATTACAAGTGTCGTCTGCGTACAATGTTTTGACATCTTCAAATGGAGCGGTGGATTTTAATTATCAAAGTTACAGAATCTGAAAGTCATGAACTCCAAACATTGTTGCACTTGAGCGAGCAAATCTTGACTTCAAACTTTTATAAGCAGTCGGTAGTAAATTCTTAATGTTAAAGTGATAAGCTTTTGTTTGAAAAAAGGAACGTGTCAAAGCCCTCCTCGAGGCAGCGAAACTGTTTGGCAATTACGGAGTCGAAGCTCTTAAAAGGCGTAGAACAGCAAACTTGTCTGTCGAGTGAAAGGAGTATGACAGGGTCTCTGATAGTGCCAGTTTATTGGGGAAATGTGAGGAGTCACCTGTTTTACAACATGGCGGGGGCCCCTTGTGAGCACCCCTCTCCGCCTTGATCAGCGCACGCTGAACTCTTGCACTCCAGGCGAGGGAAGATACCACTCACCACTTCAAGTCATCGGCTTTGAAATGCGGCGCCCGCTTGTGTTGCTTTAATTTCGATCTCCTTCATTTCTCCGCAGGAAGAGTGCGACGTGAAAAGAGGGACACTAGGATCCATTTCAAATTTTAATTAGGTGCCTTTTGTACGTCTAACAGAGATACATTCAGACCAACATTATCCTTTCAAATTTTTTTAATTAACAGCTGCCTCTTGGTTTCACCACATCAAAAGGGTTGGGGCTTGTGTCTAGTGTGTGTGTGTGTGTTGCGAGTGTAAATGTGTTTGAAGCTGTGTGTTTTTTTCTTTTTTTTAAGAGCAAAAGGTGCAGAGGTGTGCACATTTTAACGCTCAGCATGTAGGATGTATGTCAGGGAAGTTTGAGAGGGGACACTGGAGGGGGGGGCTTTTCAGATTGCTCTAAATTTTAAGGGCGTTTTTTTGATTTTTATTCCTTTTTCTGCTCGGTTGCAGTTTGTCACAGAGGGAAAAAAAGAACATGCATTACAGGATTAAATGAATCTGAATGTAGCATGTCACATTTATGCCAGAGCGTATTTTCAGATGAGAGAAGAAGCAGTAGCCAAGATCGGTCTCTTTCTCATTTATTAGCCACACAGGGAGTTTGCAAATACGCTTGATCTGCAGTGGCTACAATATGCACACAGAAAAAAAATATCTTGTCACATAAGTAAAGCCATATTTCTGCTTCTGTCTCGAGGTTGGAGGAAAAAAACATCCGTCACATCCATTGCTTTCACATGAAAAAAAAAAACATGTACGAAGTCGACTTCGAGCATATCAATCAACACATGTTCCGCCGCTACCGCGACGCGCATGTGGCTGAAAATAGTCGCGTTAACAGGCATCATTCTTACCTGCCAAAAGAGTGCGTAGGATATAGAAATGTGTTGCATTGTCTTTGTCAATACATGCTGACAGCCGCTCTGAAGACAAGTGAGAGAAACCAATTCAGAAAGCGACGCCTCCCCGAGATGCTACAGACTCGATGCCATAAAAAGAGAAAGCAAAAACATAATGGAACAGCAGTCGCATTATCTTGGCTGAAATCATGCGCTATGTCTGTAAGTTGATGAGATATAGTCTGTTTGTGTGAGGGATTGTCTGAAAAAAGTTATCAGCCATAGGAATAAATTGATGCTTTTGGGGAAAATGGAACCGTAGAGTCGGCGCCAATAACTGAAGGCCAGAGGGGAGGATATTTAAAGGGAATCAAGTTTTAAGAGGTTAATAACCTTTGAGACACAATGAAGAAAACCAGGTTTCTCATTTAAAGGCTATTTCAGGTATCAGATTACGACTGAAAACCAAGAACAAACTAATTAAATGCATGTAAACAAGCACACATTCAAGCTGAACTAGCCTTACCTTGGCTTTAATCCGTAAACTAGGACTGTCTGTACCAAAAGTTTGAATCTAAAACAGCAAAATAGAGCCCGATACTTAAAAGGATGTTCCTATTAGAACTTGATATTTGGATATAATGAACTCATGCGTTTACCCAAGGGTGCAAGATAATTATAGTCCTCACTATTCCTGACTCCCTTTCTGCACCAGCGGGAGATTGACTTCATTAGGACATACTGACCAAAAGAAAATGGCTGACCTTTCTGGATATCCCTCAAAAAGTAATGTCTTTCTCTCCCTCTAAATTTACCCCAGCTTCCTAATTAACCTTGTGCTTTCAAGCAGTGGTAGAAAAGTTAGGATACATTGATGACGAAAATGAGAATGCATACTACAAAAAAGAAAAAATGAAATGTGATCACCACATAATACTTTGACCAGCAGATAAACAGACCGAGATGTTGAGTGTTTATCCAGTTCGAAGTTTGATGTATTTCTAACCCTCTAGCTTCCACAACCTAAGTAGGTACTCTGCATGTTCAGCAATTCCACTGTTATCAGCTCATTTAATGTGCATTATCAGTCGTTATAAGCCTCATAAATATGGGTCAGTAGGGGCCTACTGCACCTACTGTGTTGTAAAAGTGGAAGTGAAACTTTTAAGCAACAATTTCTAACACGTTATAAAACAGAATTACGTTTTGAACACAAAACAGCTTGTTTAGGTTTAGGCAAAAAAACTACAACTTCTTTAGGTTTAGGCAACAAAACTACAACTTCTTTACGTTTAGGCAACAAAAACCCCTTTGTTAAGTTTTAGGGGAAAAGATCATGTTTTGGCTTAGAATAATTACAAGTGAAAGTGAAACTTAAGGTTGTTAACACAAAGAAAACATACTGTTGGTTTCACACGGGTTGCAAACCCTGGTCTCTTGGGTGAAAATGTTGCCCCCAACCACCACCCTATATGGATTTCAATGCTGTCAATACCACAGCACCTGACTTCTGCTTTTGCTCCTGTCATAATTACTATGGTAGAGGTCGCTGTCATCTTCATTTGTTTCTTCTTTTGGCGATCGCCCATGTGAATCGATGATAAAAACCTACTAGTGGATGTAGCAGGCCCCTTCTGACCCACATCTATGAGGATTTTAATCACTGATAACAGCCATTTAATGACCTGATAACAGTCTAACTGGCTGTTTCACCCAACAATTATTAGCATATTGCATAACTTTTGTTGAATCTAGTCTCTTGAAGCACTAAAAATAATGAATTTTTTTATATATAGCAACTACTGTTTTCTAACAGTTTTAACTAGATTTATATATCAATAGTCTTTATATTTTAAAATTTGCAGTAATCTGAATATTGTTATTGTTGTGCATTTGACAAATTGACTGATTATACTTGGCAGTTAAGACGGAGGAACCATCTTCTCCTTAAATGGCCTGGAACAAAAAAGCATTTTTTTTAAATGTACCATCAGTGTTACAATCAACACCATTGCATTCCCAAAAAACAACAGACAAAAATTGTTGTTTTAAGTTCCTAATGGAGGTACTTTGAAAATACATTCATGTGATTTCATATGACTTTCCAGCTTAGGAGAAAGGGAGTCAGTTATGAGCTGGTGTGGGCAAAAAAGAAAAGAGCTAAAAACACACCACAAACCAGCTTAGTGGCATTGTCAGGAGGGAAGCCAACTCTTTGAAGGCGAGTCCAAGTTGGCCTTAACTATAGGGGCTGGTCAATGCGCAGGGCTTGTTCAGTGACTTTCTTCTAACCTTATAATCCCACATGCTGCTGCGCACTCTCCCATTGACTGGAACACCATTTTTATTCAATTAATCTTTTATCACAGGCCTGTGGCTGCGTTTTCAGTCTGTGCCAAAAGTGTAGTTGTTTAGGTCCTCCCTTAAATCCGGGCAGCAAATAGATCTCAGCTTTGCCCGGCTGTAATGTCCTCTGTTTGGAGCCTGGTTGCTTGTGGGCAGTGCCAGGCGTTACACATGGGGGATATGGCGAATCTGCATGCAGTCCAGAGGAATTAGCATCCTTTTGTACATAATTGTAAGCTTGATGCTTTAAGGTTTTTGATCCTGTGTGCGCTGAAGCAATGGTTTAAGGTCAATGGTGCGGATGGGTTTCAAAGACTGATGATTTCTGTCTTTTGAATTTGTCATCAAAGCTTGACAGATATTTAATCATATCTAATACAAAGCATATCAATCACTTGCTGCCACAGGTGACAATTGCTGAAAATCACTTATTTTTTCAATCAAATTGTAATTAGTCAGAATAAACAAAAAGGGAAACAACAAATGTGTCTGAGTATTTACTCTTGTTACAAACCTACGTGCTAAAATATACTAAAATGTAATCCAATAGTAGCATACAATCAGGGAACTAAAAGTAATGTTAGCTATAAAGGAAAAGTTAGTTAGTTAAAATGACCTGCCATACATACATGGCCCTGACCAATTTGGTGCCCATTGCATAGCAATGGGCACCAATTCCACCACCAATCATACAGAAACTGCATAGCTTTCTATCGTTGACATTAAGCTAGGCCAATCACACTACATGAAAAACTGAAGTTCTCAAACTTTTGTTGTAGGTTATTCCCCAAACTTAAGAAAACATTTATTAGAATCATCATATTCATACAGGTGCATACATGAAAGTTGACCTCTGCATTTAACCCATCCTAAGCATTTAGGAGCAGTGGGCCAGGGTTAAGTGTCTCGCGCAAGAACACTTCAACAAGCAGTTAGAGGAAGCCGATGATCGAACCACCAACCTTCTGGTTAAAAGATTACCTCCTCAACCCACTGAGCTACAGAACGTGCAAAAACATGAACCTAGCTGTCGTTGCGGTTGCTTGCCGTCCCCTGCGGTTGGCTTGCCAATCGCGCAATATTGCGGTTACTGTGACAACCCTAGTCTGTTCCAACGGTAACTCATATGCAATAGATAAACAATTTATTCATTACATTACCTCGACCTTTTTCCCGGGTGATGCTGCGGTCAATCCAGAAAATGGGGCCTATTTAATAGGCTACATAGTTGTTATTTGGGGCTTTTTTGTAATATTTCCAAATAATAGTATTAAAATAGTATTAATACAAATTTTAAAAGTATTTTCTTTTTCTTCCCTCATTTGGGGCGCTGCTAATGACGGATGGCAGACCTAGCTATCGCCTATGCCGCTTAGGGCCGGCTCTGCCACCTTAAGCCACTGGTCATACCAGACCAAGTAAGGTTTTAGCAGTCCTGCTAAAAACCTGCATTCATTGTTTTTTGTTGGTGGCTATAAACACAACATTGGCATTATTACTTTAGTGAACGTGTAAACTAACAGTTCCCTACTGTGAATACATCTAACAGACATGGAGTGATGTTCACTTGGAGTCATGTTTCAAGGTAACGACCATTGTAAGCCCAATCATCAACCAGCTTTTTTGCTACATTTTGGGCTCCACCCCCTCCTGAGGTAAATATCTGTCTCTTTCACTGTTAAATTTCCCACTATGTTCTTTAGCTAGCTGCTAACTTTCTCGGTTTGCTGTGTGGTTCTGGCCTGGTATTGTACAGTGGGTTTATCAGAGATTTTTTTTTTTTTTTTTCCTAAAATAAGCTGCATGCTGAATGAAAACGCTGAAAGAGAACCAAAACTGTAAAGTTATGAACCATAAATCCATAACAATAAAAGGTGCTATAAAGTAATTATCTGCGGGTTCGTATTAACAACACTTTTCAATAAAAAGATTAGTGCGGCAATCATTTCAAAAACAATTGCAATAAAGATGATAATTCACCCGCTGTCATGTCTCGAACCTCTCTGCGACTGTGACATACTTGTCTGCTAGTGCTTCCCAGAAAACCACTCACTCTCTACTCATATTTTATACTGCCTGTCTTCCCAATGTCTACGGGATAAACCTTTCAATTCCAGGCACAATCTGCATGACATTCATGCCATGTGAAGGCTGTGGTAGGAAGGGGTTCAAAAGTATGCTGAGGGGGGGGAGGGTTGGGTTATGGCTCTGTACGCTCCCAGCATTCACCCTTGTTAGCCTTTACCAGTTAGACAATGCCCTGATGAAACATGACAGGACAAGCTTTCATAGCCATGTTGGGGCTAACACTTTAAAACGTTCGCAACTGCACTGTTTTGTAGCTCTTGCAGGAAAAAAGAGAATTTTAAATGGCCACACACTAAGGCTTTGTTTTGCCAGCGGTATTTGTAGGAATAGCGATAATAAGACAAAAAACACCATCCAGAGACGCACTGCAAGCCCAAGAGTGAGCCGACTGCAAAAAAAAAAAAAAAAAATGACAAATGTTTTTTATTTGAAGTGAAAAATCCACCCAAAATAGAAGTCCATGTTGTGCAAGTGATCTCGGAAGAAATATTCAATATGGTGAATATTGAATTATTTGTGAACATAAACAATCCCAAGAGGCTCGACGTCTGTGATGCCACCCAGGAAACACAACCTCCAGATGCTCTATTTATAATAATCTGAATTTGTGGAGTCGTTCAGAAAGGCCTTCTCAGCTCGAATTTGTCTCCTTCTATACTGCTAACAGATAGAAATGACCTGCAGGTAATGTCACCGTGTACTTCAGTACATCCAGATCCCCATCATTTAAAAAGTCAAGGCTGATAGTGTTCCTCTCTGACGGTATTGTTTGCCTTTGTGACGATCAGGGAACAGCGGGAAAGCTCACAAGATCACCTGTGTGTGTGCATGTGTGTGTGTGTGTGTGTGTGTGTGTGTGTGTGTTTAAGGCCATGTTGGTAGCTGAGCAGCTGATTGATATCATAAGTGAACCATAGGCTGAAAGGTCCCCCAGCGCCAGATGAAAGGCAGGATTAACAGAAGAGGGGTTGAGCTGCGATGAGCGCCGGGAGTGCATCGGGGGAGATCAGATGAGGAAATAATAGAGAAGGGTCCCTTGCCTTCAGAGATGGGGCAGACGCGCAGAGCCGGGGCTTATATGAGATGCAGAAGAGTTTGCTGGAGATTGAATGATCTGTTCCAGAGAGTTGGCAGCTTTCCCGGCAAAAGTTCCCAGTCCCCCTCTGAAGAGGAGGGAAGAAAAAACAATCTTGATGGCGAAGAAAGATATTAGAATTAGAAAAAAAAACGGGAGCAGCAAGGTCAGCAAAACACAATTACTCCGGGTTTTCCTTTACCACAATCCGCCACTTATTCCACCTTTTGATCATTAGCTACAAATCCACAAAATGTCGAATTTTGCTAATATTTCATTAACGATGTCCCTCTTGTCTGCACATGTTCTTCAGAGCTGGGCTTGTTGTTTGTTCTCGAGTCACAAATAGACTGATCGTGATGCACAATGCGATTTTAAATCAGCTAATAAAAAGAGGCTATGATTGGTGCACGCGGCGGCCCAGAGCTAAAAAATCCCCAATCATGCAGTTTGATGATGAGGCAGAGATCGCTATTGATCCAGTCGGGCACTCTGTTTCCCATTTGCCCAACCCACAACAGGGACGACACGCTGCCACCGAAGTGGGGGCATTTTACGATTGATTGCTTCATCCGGGAAGGGCTCGTCGAGATTCATCCCAAATGAAGCACTTTGTGTGTGTGTGGTGTGCCTTTTTTTTGTTTCCATGGCAAGTCTCAGAGCTCAAATAGTTATTCTTTTTCTCTCTCTCTGTCAAATATAATGTAGATAAAGTGGACTTTATAGAGTGAGTATGGTGCTGTCATTCCGCCATGAAACAATGATTACATAGGACACTTCAGTTCAGTTATACACAGATATACAACAAAAAACAACAAAAAAAGAACCTCATGGATAGCCAAGTCAAAAAAACAAGATGAAAAATGACATAAAAATAAAATGAAACCTTAAAATCTAGATGTTCTGCATATAATAAAGCATGACAGGATCAAAACAAGCAAAGTGACATGACTTATTTCCATCGTGATCTTGGAGATTTAAAAGGTACTTCTTTTAAACGTTTGTTATGCTGCACATAAAAAACGGTGACTTATGTTGCCAGCAAAAAAACACTTGGATATAAATCAAAAATAAATCAAACTTTTTAATAACCACCATTAATAAATGGTAAATTGACAATTGATTAAAGTTTATTAGTAGTTATTTGACTGTTTAACAATGAAGAAATAATTAACAATGTTTACTAATTATAAGTAATGCTATAAATAGTTACTTTAACAATTTATTGTTACACGCATTATAACGTTTCATATACTTTATGAGTATTTGTTAATGATTACCAATTGATTATCTATAAACACAACACGGATGGATGAAGCAGATGTTTGTAACTCTTTCTTAATGGTTAATAATGGGTTTGTAAATCATCTCCAAACATTATTTGGATGGATATTATAAAGTTGCGACTGATGATTATAATATATTGTTAAATAGTTAATAAATACTTTTTAAAGCATCTATAAACATTATTTAGATAGTTACATACTTGGTCAATGGTTAATAATATATTCTGCTCCATCTCTCTATGTAATGTTTATAGTCTATATGTTAAAAGTTCACAAATAACTGTTAATAGTTTATGAATGTAATCAGAATGTTATTGTTCTCGTCTCTTATCGGCTGTGATACGATGTATAATTTCTAAACAAATGATTCCATATTACACAAACTAATGATGAAATAACTAATTATAGCATTACTTATAATTGGTAAACATTAATTATCATTTCATTAACAGTAAATTGACTAAAAATTTAATTAACTATCAATGTACCATTTATTATTGATGGTTATTATAAAGTGTTACACCCGAATCATTTTTATTCATTACTGGACACAACATATAGTCATCCAGCATCAAAACAGGAAGGAAGTAACTTTGAAAAATGAGAATTATTAACAATAAAAGATATGTCATCAACAGCTTTAAGTAACAGGCTTCAATTTATTTATGTATTTATTTATTAATAGAGACTTTGTTATAGAATCTGTTGCTGTTTCTCGATCCCATCAAGTCTGAGGTTGAATGAAAAGCAAAAGTCCCCTTTGCATCCTAATTGGCGACACATTCGCGAGTCATGCTGCATCTTTACTTCACTTTGGTGGTGTTTTACAGAACATTTCCCTGTATTTAATGTTCCCCGGCAAAAGGAAAAAAAAAAAAAAACAATGACAGAACCCACCACTGCACCACTAATTGGCTGCATGAAACATTCAAACAAAAGTTTAGACACTATTTTCCGAAAAAACAGGAAAAGATTAACTAAGGCACCTTGTTATTCAAATTAGTCCGCGCCGACTCAGAAAACATGCCATTAATGATGTAACCAAAGCAATGCTTTGTTATGGCCCAGCTGCAGTCATAACACAGACAAATGCACCACACTGTTTTTCAATTATTTTACGGAAGTGAGAATGCCCTATAGCGGTTGTTTTTTTGTTATTCCATTTTGATGATTATGATGATACAAGCCAGGAGAATGTGATAGTTTGCAAACTGGCAGTGATTGTATGGGGAGCTGCTGGAAACTGCTCACAAGGGAAATAGATGTGCGGAGAGATTGTGTGCTTGCCATATTGAGCTCCTGTGCATTCGTCTAATAGTTAGAGCAGTTGTTTTTTCCGCCGTGCGAAACTTATCATCGGATATCTGCGCCCGCAGCCGCAATAAATCCCAAATAAGTGTGTGTTTACTCCATTGTGTTAGCTTCCTTTACTGATATACGCCCGCATTAGAATGGTTTATCATAAACAAAAGGGAAGGAGGGCATGCGTAGATCTTTTTGCCACTGAATAATTTACACAGTTTTATATTCACACCGTTGTTCTCAATCAAATGTGTCTCTCGGTGAATGTGCGAGTCGGTTGTGCATCAGAAATAAAAGCGGGGATTGTTTACACTGCTTATATTCTATGTTTTCAGTCCTAGTGTTTTCTATCATTGATGTAAAAAACCCACATAAGACTTTGGCAAAACTCAAGTCAGAATCCCAGAAACATCAGCTTGGCGACCCTATTTTACCCTCACAGATATACACTCGAGTTCTAACCGTACTGCGTCAAGTTTTCTTAATAATAATACAAAAAAATGTTGCATTTTGTAGTACAAAACACATTTCCTGTCCATTATTGCGCCCATTCCCTTTTCTCTCATGCTGTTCCAAGTGTGTCTTATTTTCAGCTCCTTCCCACGAGAACATATCTTGTGTCCTTGACAACCCTGTGCTGGTTTCTGGGGAGGTGGAGGGTGGAGGGTGGAGGGTGGTGGTGGTGGTGGGGGGGTGTGAGGCTGATGTTTGTGCGACGGGGGATAGAGGACACTGTTTTGACAGATTGGTGTGCCACTGTGACGGTCTGAGAGAATCTCGGGGTCAAACGGCAGACATCTCCTTTCTGACAAGCGTCAGGCACGTTAGCTCCGGGAAGGCTCTGATCCGAAGCCTGCGCGGTGGCATAAATGGAGGAGAGATACACTGTATGGTTCGAGTAATAACTGTGTGGAGAATGCTGATGCGTACAGTGTGTACAGTAACGGAAAAAAGTTTTTACTGAGTGTAGTGGGATATACAAGTGTTTTGATATATTCATAATATGGATTCAATTCAGCCTGCTGACTACATATACAGTACATATCCAATATACCCCAAATCAGTTTCTTTATTTAAAGCAGCAGTAGGTAGAATTGAAGAAATATGATTAAAAATAAAATATTTTTATAAAACAGTCACTATATCCTGACAGTAGTGCGCGAGACAGGTAATCTGAAAAAAAGCATGTGCCTCTGTGTCCTCCGGTGCTCCTAATGGCATCTGCAAGATTTCACAAACCAGAGTAAAACAACCAATCAGAGCCGAGCTGGAGTCTGCTGTCTCTGAGCAGCTGTCAATCACTCGCGAACTCTGATCAAACGGTCAAACTACGCAGCACTGCATCAAATATGAATCAATATTCTGTTACTGTAATGTCTGTTACTCGCCCTCAGATATTTTCAGAAACATCTAGTCTGTTTAGCTAAAATGAGAAAGATTGTGACCCGGCAGCCATGTTGAGATCAGTTGAGGAAATACCAAGCACCGCCCACCAGCCGGAGCAAACTTTCTCATTTTACAGCTAAACAGTACACGACATTCTGTTAAATAGGCATTAACAGAATATTGATTCATATTTGATCAGCCCTGCCTAGTTTCACAGTTTCATCAGAGTTTGCGAGTGATTGACAGCTGCCTCCGTTGAATGAACAGCCAATAGGAACGTTTCTTTCTCTGAAATGACCTGCGATTGACCAAAGTCCATCATCACGGGCTAGATATTTTAAAGCCTGAAAACAGAGCCATGAGGAGGTGCAGAAGTCTTGTTTTTTTTTCTCAGAGCATTTGAATTATAATATGCTGAAAGGTTATTATGGAATTTTTGCCCCAAAACATTCAGCCTACTGCCATTATAATGAAATCTTCAACTTCGAGTGAATTCTACAAGTGCTGTAACATTCATCTCCCACACCAGTCAGAAAACATGGCCTGCCTCGATGCCTCAAGAAAGAACTCCAATTAAGTAACAATCTGTTTCCTTGTAATTATATGTACCAGCTTGCTTAAATTAGGCTGAAAACCCATTCCAGAATTAGAACTTGAAATTGGGTCAAGAGCGTGTCAGTGTTTCTACTCACGCAATTGTGGCAGTGGGGGGAATAATGGCTGCAGTGTTACGCGGCGGGCTCGGGGAGGTGTCAAGATGCCCCGGCTCACTACAGTGGAGACGAGGCCCCTGGAGTCACTGGTGCTTCTTTCACAACACCCCGGTCAAGATTCTCCAGACAGCCACAGAGCAGCCACGTCAACAAACAAATGCTTGTTTTCTACTCATTAGTGCGCTCTGGTGAAAGAGGGAAAAAACCTACGCAAGAGTGGCTGGAAGGAATGACGTGTCAAGTCATGTTACACATTCTGTCTCTTTATTTCTTTGCTTCTTGGGGGCTTGGGGTGTCAAAAAAAAAAACGCACTGGGGGGAAATGGCAGCATGTTTGTGTTTTTGGTTGTTAGTTACAGGGCAGTGAGCTTGCGTTTGTGTCTGTGTTCGTGCTTTTGTACATTTATCTTTGAGAGGAACTATTTGAATTTCATGCCTATTGTGGTCTTTTAGGGTCAAGATTTGGTTTTGGGGGAAAAGTTGGAATAAGGTTTAGGCTAATGGAATAATTCAACATTTTAGGAAATATGCTTATTCGTTGTCTTGCGAGTTAGATGAGACAGACAGCTATTAAATGGCCGTTATTAGTGATCGTAAGCCTTAAAGATGTGGGTCAGAAGGGGCCTGTTACACCCACCAGTAGGTTTTAACATCAATTCACATGGGCGATCACCAAAAGTAGGAATAGATTAGAAGATAGCAACCTCTAGCAACCATAGTAATTATGACAGGAGAATAAGTAGAAGTCAGGCACTGACACAGCATGAAAGTTTGGGAGCAATGGATGGGGACAAAAAAAATACTTTCACCCAGGAGACCAGGGTTCGCATCCAATGTGAAACCAACAACATGTAGTCCCAACCTTAAGTTTCACTTTCACTTTTCAAACGTCTTCATTTTAAGCCAAGCCACGACTTTTTTCCCTAAACTTAACTAAGCGGTTTTGTTGCCTAATCCTAAAGAAGTTGTACTTTTGTTGCCTAATCCTAAAGAAGTTGTACTTTTGTTGCCTAAACCTAAACAAGCTGTTTTGTCTGGGTTCAAAATGGTGCCTTTAAATGAAATTCGTGAGCTCGTGTTAACAACATGGAAAGTCATGTACACGATATGCTTGGCGTTCAAGCGGTTAAGTTGTGAGAACACCGCTGCTAAGCAACGGCAATATTAACGTTACTGTCCCTGACTGGAAGCCACAGAGGCTAACAATTTAGCAAGCTAGCAATTAGATAACATAATGCGGTAAAACAAAGGCATAATGACGGAGCAAAAAGATGAGGATGTTGGGAATATCAACACTTTCCTCAAACCTATCATAAAATTACAAAGAAAAAACAATATACGACTAAAATTACAATATATTAACTTATTATGCACCGAGAAATTAACTTCATGGCCTCCGCCATTTCTGACAACGTCAACAAACACGTCAAAACTCCTAAACTCGTAGCTTTCAGAAGCTTTCCACTTATGAGGTTCATATGGACTCTTGTGAACACGGTAAACACGACCCCATTTGAAGGCACCATTAGAACGTGTTGCTTTTAAGTTTTGCTTTCACTTTTACAACATAGTAGGTGTAGCAGGCCCCCACTGACCCACATCTATGGGGCTTATAACACACACATTTAATGAGGTGATAACAGTTGAATCGGGTGCATGAGAAGATTGATACCACTGTCATATCAACCTTTTCATCTTACTCTGACATTTTGGGAAATATGTAAATTCACTTGCTTGCAAACTGTTGCTTTAAATGTAATTCATTCTGGTTAATAACAAATGAACATTTCTAATAAATGGCCTCTACTGCTACTGTACTAATTAGACCAAAAGATATGACCAATTAAATCATATGTTCTTGCGGTTGTTTTTGTTCCAAGTGGCCAGTTTACATGGGGCCAAGAAGAAAGCTTGGCTCTGCAGTGTTTTTGTCATGTCTTGGGCTGGAGCCTTTCTCATCAGTTTTTCATTAGGTTTCTATTTCCAATTAGGTGCTAGCCTCAGTGGACAAAAGTGAGGCAAACAAACAATAAATTAGGCAAAGGTGCAACTACTATATCTGCCAAGACATGCTTCAGTGCATCACATAGCTTACTGCCAACACAATTTTCTTTTTCTGGACATTTCAGGGTTTTTTATTTTAAGACAACACTGAGACAAAACCCAGAGATAACCCTGCCAATTATGTACTATCGGTATGCCCCTCTAACTCAAACTGCAGAAACAGTACAGAGTACAGCAGAGCCTATAGTAGATATTAATACAAACCCACACAGAATAAGGCTAATTATTAGTTTGCAAACACATATTGCAGCATTCCGTGGTTATAATTGGAAATTATTACCTGATTCCCCGCTTATCAATGCAACCAGCTGGTCCTCGGGCCCGTTGTCTCATGACAAGGCCCTAATTGCTTCCCACATGTGGTTAATGTAAGTTCATATGGTCACTAATGAGAACTGTCATAGAGTAGAGGCTTTTTTTTATCCAAACCTCAGAATTATTGAAATAGTCAGGTTTACCCTATGGGCATAATGCGCAAAAATATTTAATTGGAATTGGAAGGTTCTTTAGTTGTTTATACAGAGGAAAAATAATAGCTGCAATTCATGTGTCAGGGAATTTTGCAGCACATAATTTTTTTTAGATAAAAAAGCATCTGCTAGGTGTTTGAACGGCAGTTTGCTGCATTGTCTAATAACCTGAACCAGTGGTTCATGGTAACAGATTAGGTTTAAATGGTCATTATGATACCATAAAAACAGCATGTGTGTGTGCATGAGTTTGGAATGCAATGTGTGTGTGTGTGTGTGTGTGTGTGTGTGTGTGTGTGTGTGTGTGTGTGTGTGTGTGTGTGTGTGTGGTGTGTGTGTGTGTGTGTGTGTGTGTTGGAGACCTTGAGAACCCATTGTTAATTAATATCCAATAACAACAGAGTGAAAATATTGAATTTCTTCTTCTTCTAAAAAGTGTCTCGAATCATAGAAGTCACTTTCAGCCAATGGGTTTGTAGAGAGTTTAGTTAACTTTTCTAAACTCCTACATACTGACAGCATGGCTTCTTTGTCGGGAACAACACGCGCAAACTTAGTTTCAAAATGTTCTGAATGTTTCAAACAATAACCCAGTCAGCTGTCGATAATAGTCTGGTTCCTTTGACTCTGGCAGGATGGACTGGTCCATCTGCGCTTCTGTCTCTTATTCCAGGGCCCCAAGCCCATTGGTTCCCACCGGAAGCTTATATCCTTGAGAACGGCTCATGAATATCCCATATAGGCAGCATAGTTTAATATATATCCACTATATATATATATTTCTAAAGGCTCTGTAATTTCCTGAAATTGCAGGAGACTTTGTAGCAAACGTTACTCAAACAGGAGTATATATAGAATCTGTTGGCGACCATATTCAGTTGCAGATTGATACAGCTTGGCAACCCGATTGGTTTTTAACTATATAAGTCTTAGGCAAAGAGGTAGTTATAAGTATATAGACCCAGCATCACTGAATGGCGGACCTGGACCAAGTGACGGTTCTATCCCGACCTGTGACCGATTTCTTGTGCTTCTGGTGCTTTTTTTTTCTGACAGTCGCAGCTATAGGCAGCATGCACCGCTAATCCAGTTAATACAGCAATAGCTTCTTTAATTTGAGTCAATCAAATTGATTTTTTTACCATGCGTAGGCAGTTCTCTAGCAAGAACAACAGTGTGAGAGAAATGTAAGGGAGATGACAGCATGGAAAGGACCTCTAAAAGAGGCACCTTTTTATTTAGCTTATCTAGAAGATTCAGTCTTTTCTTTTACTTAAAATGTAGGCCTTTAGTACATTGTGCTAGGATTCATATTTATTTACGGGAAAGATAGATTTGCATTGTCACACAAGTTCAATATGTCTGTATGTTAAAACTATCCTACATTGGAAATTGACAGTAAATATTGTTGGAATTATATGGAAATGTATGTTGTTGAGTTTATTTGATAGACAGTAGGGGTAGGTTATGGGATGCAATTTTGACATTATGAGGGTTGGACTTTTGCTGGGGGGAAATTTGAATAATTGGACCTCTTTGGATTTTAATTGAATACCCCTGATGTAGACAGTTCTTGCTAGAAGGATTCATTCATCATTGGTTTTGGTCTTGTCATAGAATTAGTTGACAATCAGAAAAATCTCAAATTAATTAACACAATAAAATAACTGAAATTAAAAAGTGTTTTTCTACAAAGCCACACACTGCTGGAATGTTTAAGTTCCAACCACTCTGTATGCTTTCTGTTGTTGTCTTATTAGTGATTAATTCTTTGCACACTTTATTGTTTGCCATCTCTCTCCTGCCAACGTTTGCCTTTCGTCGTGTTTGTCGTGCAAGTATTCTCGGCGTAGGTAAATAAGTGCAAGTCAGTGTGAGTCGGTGCATCCGTTCCCTCTGAGTTTGTCGAGATACCCAGCGAGAGCATTGACAAAGTCTTGGGGGAGGTAAATTTACACATTGGTAACGGTCAATGACAAAAAGACCTCGTCGCAGCAGAAGCTTTTGCTGGACTTTCAAAGGACACGACACAAATTGAGGGATGAGAAAGCAAGAGGGCTGCCATTGAGTTGTCAGCACAGTCACTGGTATGCTTTTTGTCCAACTTCAGTTTCTTTGTTACAGAAGCAACTCAGTGTAAAATGTGACACTGTACAAGGGAGAGATATGGGATCATATACGGGGTAATATCAGATAGGCACAACAGAATAGCTTTGCAACAGCAGCCAAAAAATTTCACTTCACTTTTCAGATATCTGGACAATTTGTTTCATTTGATTTAAATTAGTCTTTGCTTTTGATTATTCAACTCAAAACTAACTCTGGCAGTTCTGGGAGTGTTAAAATTCCTCCTCAACTATCTGCCAGAATCAGTTTCTGAAGAAACAGAGGTGTAAAAGAGGCCAATGCAGTGTCAGAATCTCTCTTCATTTCGTATCTGTAACACCTGGTTTTAACAGATGTTGATGAGGTTTGGCAGTTAGGAGAGGCAGTGAGTCACGTCAACATCAAAACATCTCTCATTGTTTCCTGATTGGTCCGACACTCATCTAGTCAGGCTCAATCGACTTTTTGGTGAATGTTTTTCACACCTGAATCTTGTAGCAAAAAAGATTCTGATTTTAAAGGCAACCACCAGAATGCTTATCTGCATATTATTTTGTCCTAGAATCACATCATTTTACAGAATATCCAAACTCAACATTGCGTGAGCGTGAATGCATACATTCACCCAGCAAAGTGATGACATAAGCTACAACAATGAACACCTTTATGAGGTATATTTACAGGGGCGGTTCTAGGGAGCGGAAGAGGGGTGGTACTGCCCCTGTAATAATAACCCTGGACCCCCCTCTGGCCCCCTAATTGTGGCAAAGATTTGCGTACATTTTTCACTCCACATTTATCCCCAGAGACGGGAAATTGTAATTATTCAAGCAGCGATAAAATGTACATTACCACTGAATGAGTATTATTGTGTTGAGAGAACCAAACCTATGGGGGTGGTAAATGGACTCTATTCATATAGCGCTTTTCACTCAAAGCACTTTAATACACAAGTCACACATTCGTACACTGGTGACAGAGGCTACCATTCAAGGTGCCACCTGTTCCTCAGGAATGATGAACATTCGCATGCACACTTACAGGGTTCAGTATAGAGACGTTCCGATACCATTTTTTCCTTCAAGACACAGATTCCGATACCTGAGCTTCTGGCATTGGCCGATACAGAGTACCAATCCGATACCAGAATGATAACAAAACAAATTTAGTTTAAAATGTTGTTGATTTTCCACTGTGAAATATTGCCAAATGGCTGACATTTCCCTCGCTCTGACTACCATTACTGTTACACTCTACACTAGCACCACACTGTTGTTGTTTGCTATCGTCACGTGACACACAATCAGTTCTTCTTTGCTGCTCTAAAACATAGTTGCCAGTGGCAGCCATGATACATCCAGGTCGACAGCACAGAGAAGGGAGCGACGAAGAACAATTGATTTCCTGTTGAACAAGTTGATTTCTTTTTTTCTGAGTTCATAAATTGTGGTATGGTATGGAATGGTGCATAGACTGGTGTACTCGCTGATACCCGATCCCAAATTTTGGGCAGTATCGAACGCATGTCTGATCTTTAAGTAGAATTAAAGCTGAAGTAGGCGAGTTTGGAGCAAATATGATTAAAAAAAGTTATTGTTATAAAAAAAAAAAAAAAATATCATGTGCCTCCGTGTCCTCCGGTGCTCCTAATGGCATCTGCAAGATTTCACAGACCGGAGGAAAACAAGCAGTCAGAGCTGATCTGAGGTCTGCTGTCCAGCTGCCATCTATGAGAGCTGGCTGTCAATCACTTGCAAACTCCGACCAAACGGTCAAACTAGGTCGTGCTGATCAAATATGAATCAATATTATGTTACGTTAATGCCTATTTTTTGCCTCAAATGTTTTCAGAATCGTCTTGTAGTGCACGGTTTAGCTGTAAAATGAGAAGGTTTGTGGCCGCCACTGTAGAAATCTGTTGAAGGAAGGCCAAATTTCGGTCATATGACCGGAGCACAGCCAATAGGAACGCACTATCTCATTGAAATGACCTGTGAATGGTCAAAGATTTTTTCAAAGCCTAAAAACAGAGCCATGATGAGGTGCAGAAGTTTAGTTATCTCTCAGAACACGTGAATTACAATATGCTGAAAGGTTATTATGGAAGTTTTGCCCAACGATGCCAAAAATATACTGCCTACTGCCACTTTAAAGATCTACGTCATATCACGTCTACACCTGGCTGGTTATTTACAGTATGTGGCAATGGAAAAATGACACAATTACAAAACAAAAGAGATCCAGAGAAGCACACAAAAGGATAGCTTTTTCTTTGTATCTCAAACTACAGTTTTTGGGCCAGTTTCCTAATCCAATTTTGTACGGATGAAAGGATGGGTGGTTGATGGACAGGTACATAATAGACAAGTGTAGGTATACATGAATGGACTGCTGTGTGCAGTTGTGCAAAATCAAACAATAACGAATGTAATTTGAAGTGAATCTTCTTTAAGAAGGTCAGTTAGAGAGGGCACAGCTATGACCGAGACCATGTCAGTTTTGTTAATGTTTAGACCGCGTGCGGCAAAGTAGAACTGCAGTTGGTGCAGTTCCCTCTTGTCATGCTTTATATTTAGGAGAGCGTGAGCATGTCCTGGAGAATAGCGAGATACGTCAGTAACAAGGTCACCAAACAATGACTCTGAAATGACTTTACACATTACAGCAACATCTCCTCTTTTCATTCAGACAGTTGTTTCTCTTCTGTATCTAGCTTTTCTCTGCTTTATTTCGTTCTCTTTTTGTACTGATCTTCTTGTACCTCTGTGGTTTTTCTAATTTGCAATAGTTGTGTTTGATACTGCTTCAGGGGGTTTTATTTCAACAGAATCCCCTAACTCTTTTTTCGGTTAATACACTGGATTCAAAGTTTCCATTTGTTCCGGAGGCTTCCCTCATAATCGTTGACCAGAAGAGATCACATCCCCGCTGCCCTTTCAGCTGTGCCTTAAGAGACACGTTTCAACTACGAGTCTCTAATCACAGTTCATGCCCTTTCACATGACATCAGTTTTGAAAGGAGCCAAAGGTTTGGCCTCGGGGCCGCTGAATTGTTTGTATGTGCTGACCTTTCGTCTGCATTTACTATATGATCACTAAACATATCAAGCAAAGACTCTTTTTGGTCTTTCTTTCTTTCTGGAATTGACCTCAAATCTGTTCCCCTCCATTATTTTACAGCCCGTCCTTCTCCTGCTTTGCCTCAATTCCCAAAACAAACCATCTACTGTGATTAGGATTCAGAATAACACCAGAAATATTGTCCAATATCGCATCCTGAACCTTGTTTCTTCCACCAGGTTTGTTTATGATGATATGAGCCTGTCAGGGGAGCCTTATGGAAAGCGCCATGTGCAAATACCTGTCCTTTCCCATGCAATAAGGAAACTAAGGTGAGCGCCTTTGATCACGGTGACATAAGTGAATGAAATGAGGAGGAAATGGAGAGATGGCAATTGGGACAAATCACTTCTAAAATTGAACATGACAAGCCTCTGATTGTAATCTCCATGTGGACTTTTAGGGGATGGAGTGTCCATGATGACGGGGCATATGAATGAATATATGAAATAATCATTTGAAAGGAGAGCGGTAGAAGGAAAACTGACCCAAAGGTGTATTATTTCAGCAATATGCACATGCACCTTCACATTTAAAGAATAATTTTTGGTGTATCAACAAACTGGTTTTATTTTCATCATTTGTGGTAACAATAACTCGTAGAAGTTAATTGCTGGGATCTGGGAAATGCATTGCCAAAAATAATTTTGATGGGGCAACACAAGCAATTAGGCTGACATAGATGCTGTAAACAAGGTGCAAATGGAAGGAAAATGTTAAAATGAGGATCAACTGTCCGTTATATAGCATAGATATCCATCACAGTTAACAGACCGACTACTAGTGAGAATTTATTACAAACATTTCATATGCACTCGCTTTCAGTTTTTCCCTTCAACTACAGTGGTTTCTGGGGACCCACTTTTTTAAAAATGACAAACCATCGCGACCCAATTCACAACTGGCTTCATCTATAAATCGTGAGAAGAGAGAATTTATGCATAGAAATGAACGTTCCTGACCATTTTTATTGCCATTTCTGCATCACCTTATATTACGTTGAATAGGTAAACCGACCATTTTGAAGAGATATGCGTTTGATAACTCACAACTTCATTTTATGCATGTGTTATTGGAAACATACACATGTTAGATACTTTATAAATTAGACAAATTAAACACATATAGGTGGAGGCTCTCATTTTTTTCCCCCTCTCATCACTAAAACAAACGGAATGTACACTAGCCTTCATATTAGATTCAATGTTATAAGTAGGCTACAATTACCAGAACAATACGAACATTCAGGCTCCCTCATGTGGCTTAGAAGTGTACTGCAGAAATAAATGTTAAATAAAAGTCTATTGAAGAGATTATGCAAATTTATTTGGCGACCCTGATAATGTCTCCTGAGTCCCACCTTTGGGTCCGAAACCCAGTCTTTTGCAATGATTGGCTAAACAGCTGGCTTGTTTACCACCAGTCTGATTGTCTGACTACGCTCGTTTCTTTTCGCAAATCTGACTTCAGCGTCTAGTGTTCCTAGATGAGTACATTATTATCATAACCGATAAAGGATGACCAAAACTCCAAAAAACAACATCTGAGTTGTAAAAAGAGAAACTGTCAAGAACAACTAGAGACCATCTTGTAATGGGATCGCACCAAAATGGCTAAAACAACTTATGGTTACGTTTAAACGGAATGTTGTCGTGTGAATTATGACTCAAAATTGAAAGTAGTTTTGACATTATTAGCACTGCAAAACCTCTTAGAAAGGAGGTCTGGGCGGATGGAAGGGTCAACGAAGTGTGTGACAAGGACAGGGGAGGGTTCAGTTTGTTTCCTGTTTCCTACTGTCATATGGATTTTTTGTATTGGTCATTTGTAATGTTTTTTGAGGGCACTGGCAAAACAATGTGATCCCGACGATCCATCAGATCAGGAAACTCACACACCGCGTGTATAATTTTGGGAGACAATGACCTTTATTTTCGTTTAATTTGGAGGACTATGGAGGACTTATCCTGTGACCAACTCATCACATCATGCTCTCATATTAAACCGCTGCTCCAGTGCATTCTGGTGCTCGGGGTCTATTTCAGCTTGATGAGATCAATCACGTATGCAGACTCCGGTCCCCATAATTGCAGAGTGTCATTGCCCAGCCAGGCCCCATTGCTGTCTTAATGAAATATGAGCGTATCATACACAAACGCAGACTTTATGAGTGTGTACAGTATGGGTTTGCAGCTGTGACGTGGTGCGTCTGCGTGTGCATGTTAAGATTGGAATTTATTAACCCCATGTTGATAGGGAGGCCTGCTGCTGTTTCCCTGTTACCAAGAAAGATTAAAGCATTCAGTAGTGCATGAGAAATGGAAACTCCCTCAAACCTGCTTTCACAACACACACTGACGCAAACACACATTTTTTACACTGTAAGAATGGAATTGAGACACGGTGCTTCTATTACATACGCTGTAGTATATTCTACAGCTGGGTTGTGATGTAAATTAAATTGATGGCAATTAATGACCCCAGTAGACGTAGAAGAAGTCTGGAAGAGTGTTGACACATTTAGCGCCTGCTGAAATTAGAATTATTGCAACATTTTTGGCATTCTATTGTCAAAAAGCGTTTCCCCAAAGGTCAGTTCACGGGTCAGTGCACCAAAAGTATTGTTACAAATGTTATTTTATATGTAAATGTTAAGTTTGTTAATGCAATGGAGAGAGCTTATTGAAGCCTTATGTCCCATAGGGGATGAAGAGGAGTGAAGTGAAGTGAAATGTTAAGTTTGTTGAATATTGCTTTTAAAACAACAAACTTTTTGATTAAAATATAATAAAAAATGAAAATAAAAAAATCACAATAGGGCTAGACCACAATAGTATGAAAAAGGATTTTTGACAATATAACTGTAGTATGTTAAATGTGAAATATGTTGAAAATAACTTAAAATATATAATTTTGGATATATAAAATGAGAATAATATTGATTACAATGCATTTTGCACTTTGTCATTGTCGTGCTTTAACCAGATTGTAACCTAAAATGACAGTCCTATATGTCGTTTTCCAAGTTCACTAGGTCATGAGCCAGTATGAATTCTATTGCCTTACTGGATGCGTGAAACCACACAGGAACACTTAACAGTTGCTTTCTCCTTGTGCACTGACCTGTGTACTGACCTACTGAAAGACTTGTAAATACAAAGTGTTCCTGCTCAGTGAAGCAACACGAAGCATTAATACAATGAAAAAAGCAATGTGAGAAAAACACTTCACTCTGTGTTACTTATGTCAAGTGTGAAACACTGTTGTGTTAATGCATTTCCAGTGTCAGTTGCTTGTAAGCACTTAGTTTTGATATTGCATGTTGTTAACACACCATTGTGTACCATGTGTTAGGGTTTGGGCCTATAAATATAATTGTCAAAATTAAAGGAACAGTGTGTGGGATCAATTGGCAGAAATTGGAATATAATATTAATAAGCATGTTTTCTTCAGTGTATAATCACCTGAAAATAAGAATTGTTGTGTTTCCATTACCTTAGAATGAGCCATTTGTATCTACATACGGAGCTAGTCCTCTTTACAGAGCCGGCCGCCATGTTTTTATGGTAGCCCAGAATGGACAAACACTGGCTCTAGATAGAGCCATTCGCGTTTTCACGTTCACATTTATCTTACACACATGGCACACGGAAGTTTCAGTTGGTTGCAATCTGCAACCTCACCGCTAGATGCCGCCAAATCCTACACACTGCACCTTTAAATATTACCTTTAATTGTATGTAAAACACTAGATGTATAAAATGACTCATAATTTTGTGCTTACCTCTGTTTTTTTGCCTGAGTAAAATCAGGCTATGCCCTAAAATTCCTGATCTACTTTATGTACTTTATGTATTTGGGAAAATTTCAATGCCGACTACAGTTTCTTTACAATACTGACCAAATCCAAGTTAACACACCAGAATAAAGCCAGTGTATAGTGTTAGAAAAATTCATCCATTCAATTGAAAAAAAAAAAAGCCTCATGGCAATGGTGCATCCCTTGGTTTATGTCATTAAAACATTTTGTTCTCACTCTCACTTTATTTCTCCCTTTCTGTTGGCATGTTATAGGGACAGCTGAGCAGAGCGCCTGTGATAACTGCCATTAGCATGCCACTAGTCGGGTGTTAATATGCAGTTTCTCTGGGCTGGCATTTTGCACCGTGTTATTACCGCTGTCCAGATGTCACTGGAAGGGTCGGCCGGGCTCGCGTGCATGTGTGTGTGTGTGTGTGTGTGTCTGGTTTTACTGCCTCACTCCCTCTTTCAGAGCCTCTCACTCTTTCTCTCTTCTACCATCCCAGCCCAACATTAATGTTCCTCATTCAGTGCAAAAATGTAATGGGAAAATGTATTGCTTCATCTCTGCTCCCTATTGTGTGCTCATTCTATAGTATTAACTCTGGCTCTTGATTACTTCCTTACTTTTGTATACAAACATGTCATACATGTGTGCATGTATTAAAAAACGGATTTAGTTGGTATCCAAGTGTGTGTGTGTGTGTGTTGATACATCTACTTGCTCATGTGTCTTTATCATCATCATTATGTGTAGCTGGAGATGTTGGTCTATTAGCAGTTAGTGTATTGTTCTCTGTGGTTGGGCTAATCTGCTCCCTAATTGCCTGGACAGACAGGGAGAGGTCCAAACTCCATTTGGCCAGTCCATTTCACACAGGCCTATTTCCACGTCATTTAGCAGGTGAAGCACATTACACATCTGCTGAAATGAGCGGAGGGTGTTTGATGAGACAAAACCCCCACGTCAGTGGTAGCATTGTGACGTTTGTCTTGAAAACGACCTATAATTGTCCTTCATAAGGTCAGGCGACTGTACAACCACCCGTTTAAAGGCACTTTATGAGTTTTTTGTATGTGCAAGGTGAAAGGTTACTTGCATATATGTAAATTTCGGAGTTTGTTCTGTAGCTGGTAGGTTTCTTCACAACTTTCATGCTCTACCATTGTGTGGGAGGAAGATTACTTAAAGGGGCACTCCAGCGATTTAGCATCTGGGTAGGATTTTACCATAGACTATATATATATATATATAAGAAGTTGACGTAGTCACCATGACGTAACCCATTTTTTGTGGACTACCGAAGCCTTGAGTTCGACATTTTGGCTGTCACCATCTTGGGTTTTGGGGGGTAGCCATCTTGTTTTTTTGCAACCAGAAATGGTTCTAATCTAATCAGGCTGGTTAGACTCATTAAATGGGGGTTATCAGTGGTTATAAATGTCATAGTTGTGGGTCAGAAGGGGCCTGCTACACCCACTAGTAGGTTTTATCATCGATTCACAAAAAAGAAGATGACAGTGACCTCTAATGACCAAAGTAATTTTGACAGAAATGTGACAGGAGAGGGTGGCATTTGTAGGCGACCAAAATGTTACAGGTAATTTTCATGAACTGAAAACGCACTGTGAAAGGATTAAAGTTCTAAGACAAAAAAAAAAACAGACAACTCCTAGACTGGACAACACCGTGGTAGCATCCTGTCAATCACAAATGAACATCATGCCGTATTGAAGAAGACTTGAAACTAGCGATTGACAACACAAACTCATATTTATAATGTTTACTGAGGTAATAAATCAAGTGAGAAGTAGGCTCATTTTCTCATAGACTTCTATACAATCAGACTTTTTTTGCAACCAGAGGAGTAGAAAGAATGCAAGTTTTAGGCACTTCCTCATTGGCTTCACTTTTCAGACCATGGATGTTGCCCTACTGGCTTTGACAAGCGTAACAAAATGACTTACAGAAATAACAACAATAAAAGGCTCTATTACAAATTGTACAATTGGATGTGGACAGACATGGGTGTTTACAAACCAGGGAGGGACTAACCCCATTTAATTGCATTGTGGAAAGTGTAGGAACCAGTGTTTTTGGACCTTGACCCAAACTATTGGAAAAAAAAAATTGTTTTTAAATCACTGGAATATACTTTTAAAGGTTTAATTATGACCACTAGTAGCACTAAGGAGCAGTGTTTTGATGAGTGGGCTCCTGTTTTGCTCTCGGGCACAAGCGTGAGCAAACGTGTGACACGATCAGCATTAAAAAAGAATCTGCTCTGCAAAATGTGTTATCAGGAAGAAAATTCAAGCTGTTTGTTTGGCATCAAGGAGTCTGTTTTTCGTAAGAAACTTTGTTTACAAGATAACTCCACAGGGCACCTTTTAAGTTTAGCTTCATGGCATCGTTTTTACACAGTTTTTTTTTAACAGAATTACTTTAGCATTATAATTGGTAAGTGTAAGTGAGACACGTTAAAAGTCACAGTGGTTCAGATTTTTGCTTTTATAATTTTGAAGTCTCTCTTGTGTAGTTTGTTTTTTTGGCTGCAATGTATTTTTTTGTGTCACATTGCATAAGCTGCTCATGTAACGAGGTTTGTGTGGAGTAAGTATGAGCAATAGGCCTGCCCTGCTCTCAGACATAGCCCTGGGGCATTCAAGTACCTCTCTTTCTCTCTCTCTCTCTGTCTGTCCGTGTGTCTGACTGATGGGCAGGATGTTGGGAAAGCATTCAGCTACATATTCGCCGTGAAATTTTCATTCGGCCAAGTCCCTGTCTGAGGTGGCTGCGGTAACACACTACACCTCACACTCCCCTGGCACTCAGTGCATCTACTACTTACTGTCCAATGACTCATATTGAGAACAAAATGAGGTAGGAATAGGGCAACGCCGAGGTTTCGTGTTTGTACGTTTGCCAGCGCACCACTGATGGCGTGAAAAAAATAAAAAATGGCACAACGAGAAGCCAACTAATCTCAGTACCAGACACACACAGAGCACAAAAGCTCATCTCAACTTTGGTCGCAATCCAGGTCATCTCCCTCCATCTCTTTACACTCTCAGCATGTCAGGACTGATGTGAAAGGAAATATCGTAGAGGGCAGAGGCATCCCAAACAATGAGAGATACACAACCTCCCCTAATTTAATCTTACAGCAGATGGCAAAATGTAACCTATGGCCCTGACAGATTGCTGTTTTGGTAAAGCCTTCCAGCACTACCCGGAAAAAAGTGAGAGAAAGCAGACGGATGAGGTTGGGTAGAAGTGAAATGGCGGAGGCAGAATACAAAGATGGGAAGAGACAAATTATCTGAGGCTGAAAAGTTGAGATGAATAAAAGCAAAAAGATAGACGTAAAGGCAGTTTAAAAAAGTGGAGCCATGAGTTAAACCTGACAGATTTACAGGAGATCAACAATCTGAACTTCTCTGGGTCAAACAGGTTCGAGTGAAAACTCAGGAGAGAGATGTCAAGAACCATGAAAGGCCAATTAAGAGCAATATCAGAATGGCGATGAGCGGCGCGAAGCGAGATGAGACGGAAGAGCAGCAAAACAACTCAAAGGCGGATGATAATTACGTGCGAGGGCCTCTGATCACTTGTCATCTGTGATGCAGATGATAGAACAAGTGAATGAGTTTTAATTAGGCACGCCATTCGGAAGGCTAACCTTCTTTAACCTGCATCAGTGCTTTGTTAGGATAACCTGATACAGTTTCTCATTTCGCCGCGGAGAAGAAAAAGAAGAACACAAATGAGACAAACAAAAACAGGAAGAAAGACGCCTATTAACAGTGACACTTCATAGTGACTTTACAAATTTTGTTCTCGCTCATTTTGACGTCAAATACCATTCTGCTAAGGGTGTACAACCTTAATTAGACCTCAAGTTAGAATAGATTGTAAAATCAGATTTTGATATGTGAAATATAAACATGGCTTTAAAGAGGACCTATTATGCTTTTGTACTTGTTTCCTTTCCTTTAGTGTGTTACATAGTTTTTGTGCATGTGAAAAGGTTTGCAAAGTTACAAAGCCCAGACTCCATGCCAATGCGAAACGCTGCTCCTGAACTGCCTGAAACGCCTCGCTTGAAGTCCTGCCTTTTTTTTTATCCGTAACGTGGTGATGTCACCAAGTAACACATTTGCAAAATACCTGCCTAGTGGCTACTTTGGCACGCTCTCAAACAGAGCTAGTTAGAGCAGAGCTGGAGCAGAGTCCAAAGAGTTTTGGTTCTGTTGATCAATCACAACAGAGTGGGTCAGCTTGACCAATCAGAGCAGACTGGGCTTTTCGGAATGGGAGGAGGGGGGCAGGAGCTCAGAGTGTTTCAGACAGAGGGCGAAAAAGAGGTGCTGCTGCACAGCCGGTATGAGAAAAATGTTTTAACATAAAAGCATGTAAACATATTCTAGTAGAAACCCAAAGTACAAATATGCGCCTGAAAATTAGCATAATAGGTCCTCTTTAAATTATTTCTTCAGCCTATAAAAACATTTACGTATTATCTCCTTATAAAGTTGATATGGCTATTTACACATCCAAAAGACACAGAGTAGCGTCAGCATTCATTTAGAGTCTTGTTTCTGGCCACCTGACGGATATTCAGTCAAATATTCATCCAACTTTTTTAGCTCGGTTTTGGCCTCAACCACCTAAAAGAGTAAATTGCGTACAGGGGAAAAAAAACAAGTATGTTCACAGTTTCACAGTCACTAAAAATGTTTTGTAGCTGAGGGAAAATGCAGGGTCAGGTGGTAATTTTCTGTGGACTCATCACTGAAAGCGACCCCTTTAACATTACAATAAGTCATTTGACTCATTTTTCAATCTGGAAATTTGGACGAGTGGAGCTTTAATGCAATTTTGAATACTTGAATATCGTAAATATCGGTGACTTGTAGTATAAGTATCGAGATAACATCGAGTATTGTGATATTGCCCTCCCCTTACTTGAATATCAAAACCAGACAAAAACATTTTTAAAAATATATACAGTATATATTTGAAAACAATAATGTAACATAATGCAAAAACATGCACAGAAACGCATATAACAGTCCTTTTTTCAGCACCAAAGACCTCTTTTTCCTCTGCCAACTGTGCTATAAATTGCCAACCTTGAGGGGGAGAACCTACAAGCAGGTGCATAATGTGACAATCTACAGCTATAAGCACACATATGCTTTAGGTCCTTTCCAACTACTAAAGAAGTAATGCGAGGACTTCTACTAAACAGCCTATTCTAAAGAGAGATGCACTATACGTGTGGTAATCCAAACACATGCAAATGAAGCTGCACATACCGCATAGGACTTGCTGGTGCTAATGAAGTGGTGGGTTGCTGTGGGAGGACATTAGCACCCCCGGCTCTGTTTTGTGTATTGGGAAGGGCTTTAATCTGCTTCTCCAGGGTACACCAAGACCCACCAGAGTGCGTTTAGCAGGTCGGCCCTCAACACCTGCCTCCGCAACCACACGTTTTTTTGTTGCGCTTGTTGATTCATGTTATCTCAACATTATGGTATCGAACAACCCCTTGAGGGATTTTCCCCGAAAACCCGGCAGACAGAGAGGAAGGAAAGCCATCCTGAATGATAACGAACCGGTAATTTCTGTAATAAACTAACACATGCTTGGCGCTAATGGAGTTTCCAAATTGCTGTAAGCGAGTGTTGAAAAGGTTAAATTGGCTTCGCCTAAACTGCTGTGGAGATTTACACAACCAGAGTTACATTCACAGTGTGTTTTCTTTGATTTACTATACACCAATGTGAACTTTATTAACCAAACAAACAATACATAAGCACATGTTTTTACATCTCCTTCCACAAAGTTCTATTTTTTAACAACCACGTCTTTCCATTTGACTTTGATAACTTAATTGGAACAAGTTGATACATTTGAAGGAGACATACAGGAAACGAAATACAACTATTAATATTCTCAAATGAAAACTTCTGTCCCAATTAAGGAGCTGTAGATGAAAACGTTTTCATTTCTAATAGGAGGGCACTTAGAGGTTCAGCCTGTGAGGAATAATGTTTTTATTTTCCTTTTTTTTCTCCCCTTCCAATTGCCATCATTATTTAGATTTAATTGGGTTTTAAATAGATCAAACAGAATGCAAAAAGATATCGGTTTCTTTAATGTGACTGTGGATAGTGTCATCTACACAAGCTCAGGACATTTGAACGCTAACCGTATTGGATCTGCAGGAGAATGTATTTAGAGGAGAGAGAACACCTTGCCATAGAGCCACAATGAATTTGATATAGGGGGGGTTTATGGTGCAATTTGGTGCTTTCTGGTCATGATTTTTATCCTTTGTAAAGGGATGCTACTAGTGATGGAGTCCTATTTATCTCCTTACTGAACAAAAAACGTGTACTTATTTTAACTATCCAACAAATAATTCACTTTTGACGGAGGTCCGTCTGCAGACGGAGCTCTTAAACCCATGAGGCACATGCTTCAGTGAACTGAATCCTATAGTATCTTGCTTTTTTTCGGTAATGTCCGCAGTATGTAGATGATGATAAATCAAATTCATTACAGTGTAGACACTTGACACAATCTAATTAGCTGGTTAGACTCATTAAATGAGGGTTATCAGTGGTTATAAATGTCATAGATATGGGTCAGAAGGGGCCTGCTACACCCACTAGTAGGTTTTATCATCGATTCACACAAAAGAAGATGACAGTGACCTCTAGTTACCGTAGTAATTATGACAGGAGCAAGAGCGTAAGTCAGATGTTGCAGTATAGACGGTATGAAACACCATATGGGGAGGAGGTCAGGGGTGATGGATGGGACACAGTACTTTCACCCAGGAGACCGGGGGTTTGCATCCCATGTGAAACCAACAAGGTGTAGTTGTCTTTGTGTTCACAACCTTAAGTTTCACTTTTCAAACGTAGTTATTTTAAGCCAAAACAGGATATGTTTCTCTAAACTAGTGGTTCCGTTGCTTAAACCTAAACAAGCTCTTTTGTTTCTGTTCAAGACGTAACGTTTCATCCAGTTTCACAACGTGTTGCTTTTAAGTTTCACTTTCACAACGAAGCAGGTGTAGCAGGCCCCTACTGACCCACATCTATGGGGCTTATAACGACTGATAACGTACATTTAATGAGCTGATAACATTCAAATCGGGTGCTCTAATTCAGAAACTCTGAAGGTAAGAAAGTAAAGTGTATTTTATATGACTGCCGAAGTTAACGTGTTAGGAAAAACTGGCAAAGCCAATTTCAAAGGGGTCTCTCGACCTCTGACCTCAAGATATGTGAATGAAAATGGGTTGTATGGGTACCCACGAGTCTCCCCTTTACAGACATGCCCACTTTATGATAATCACATGCAGTTTGGGACAAGTCAAAGTCAAGTCAGCACACTGACACACTGACAGCTGTTGTTGCCTGTTGAGCTTGAGTTTGCCATGTTATGATTTGTGCATTTGGTAATTTATGCTAAATGCAGTACCTGTGAGGGTTTCTGGACAATATTTGTCATTGTTTTGTGTTGTTAATTGATTTCCAATAATAAATAAATACATACAATTGCATAAAGCAAGCGTATTTGTCCACTCCCATGTTGATAAGAGTATTAAATACTTGACAAATCTCCCTTTAAGGTACATTTTGAACAGATAAAGAAATAAGATTATTTGCAATTAACTATGGACAATCATGCAATTAATCGCGATTAGATATTTTAATCGATCAACAGCTCTAGTATTTAACTATCTAGATAGCAGCTAACTACCTACATTAGCGTCTCCACTGGTTTGCTCGACGCACATGTCCATAGAACGACACGAGACACTGCAACTCCGGCAGTTAGACGAGCCATTCAACTAACCTCAAGGTTAAGAAATGGTATGGTCCAATTTAGGGGTGTCTGAAATGGTAATACAAGATTCTTCCAGGCATGAATATGGGAGATGTATTGTAATATTTGTGATTACAGGTAAAAAGGGATATTTAAATGTTTTG
>CAKAOI010033885.1:50164-118598 GCA_916701655.1 Sebastiscus albofasciatus
AAATGGGTTCTATGGGTACCCACGAGTCTCCCCTTTACAGACATGCCCACTTTATGATAATCACATGCAGTTTGGGGCAAGTCAAAGTCAAGTCAGCACACTGACACACTGACAGCTGTTGTTGCCTGTTGAGCTTGAGTTTGCCATGTTATGATTTGTGCATTTGGTAATTTATATTAAATGCAGTACCTGTGAGGGTTTCTGGACAACATTGTTTTTGTGTTGTTAATTGATTTCCAAAAATAAATAAATACATACATTTGCATAAAGCAAGCGGATTTGTCCACTCCCACGTTGATAAGAATATTAAATGCTTGACAAATCTCCCTTTTAAGGTACATTTTGAACAGATAAAAAAATATGATTAATTTGCGATTAATTGCGATTAACTATGGACAATCATGCAATTAATCGCGATTAGATATTTTAATCGATCAACAGCTCCAGTATTTAACTATCTAGGTAGACGAGACATTCAACTAACGTCTAGGTTAAAAAATGGTATGGTCCAATTTAGGGGTATCTGAAATCGTAATACAAGATTCTTCCAGGCATGAATATGGGAGATGTATTGTAATATTTATGATTACAGGTAAAAAGGGATATTTAAATGTTTTGACCCCCCCGGAACTTTTGTTTTCACCTCTTTTTGGGGGGTCCAAGTCAGAATTCGGGGGTCAGCCCCCCCACCAATTCCCCTCCTGATTTGAACCCTGGCCACAATGTTCAGGCACATGTAATCCCCAAGCAATGTCTGACTGATCATAGATCAAGAACTGCCGGTCTGTGCCGAAAACCTATGGTAACCAAAAAAAAGTGTGGTTTTGATAATAAATAATTTATTACAAAGGGGGTTGGAACATATTCTGGCGCTCTGGGCATGTCTCTAATCTATTCTGTCTGGTAACCGTACACAAGGTCCACTGCAAACACAACAAAACATAGTTATCTCAAAATCTGTCAAGTATTTTTTTCGCACAATACAGACAGATAGAAATGTTAAAAAATCCTGCAAACATAACTCTGACCTTACCGAGACATTTCCAGCATCCTATTCTGGAAATTGCTTCTTTTTTTTTTTCTTTCTTTCTGAGAATATTGATCGGCAGTCATGAGCAGGTGCATGGGGGCTGATCATGTGTTTATACACCGGATCATTCAAGGCATGGTTATGAGTGATTGCTGTACTCCTGATCAATATGGCAGCCACACATTCCATTAGGCTAGCGATTAGCTGTACCGATGCTAAAGTAATGTATTATTTTTTGAGGGCGATTTAGCAGGCTCGGCCACATAAATCATTTTTGGGGGTTTCAATTTCCATCATGCGCAAGTGGAGATTTTATCAATTACAAAATGTCTCTCACACAGCTTCTAACAAACGGGAAAAAAAATAAGGCAAAGATTTCAGTGTCACGTCAACTCAAGGAAGTTCGCTTTGAAAATAGTTTTTATACAAGCCGGACTGTATGAATCCTATAACTCAGCGACCGAGACGTGAGAAGGTCAGAGAACAGGAACGTTAGGCTGAAAGACGTGCAGCAGGGGTGAAAGTGAGATGGCCAAAAAGGCACAGTGAGGTGTCCTCCATGTTTCATGAGGCCCTCAGCTGTTTCAAGTTCAGCCTCGAGGCTTGACCTCCACACACTGACAGCGAGCTCCAAAAAGATCTCTGTTGAAAGTTTCAGTAGGAGCCGTGAAAGATTTTGACACGCTCTCTCAGCTTTTGTAGATAACTCTCTCTCACCATTGTCCATCATCCGGGCTAGGTGTGAGCCGGCTGAATTCGCCAGCCCAGCCGGAATCTTTCATCTTTCTTTTTCTTTTCATATGATCAGGGATAAGAAAAAAGTCTGTAGCCGGGCTGAAGAATAAATTATGTGCAAATCAAGAAAAGCACTAAGAAGACTAATGACGCCATAGAGACAGGTGGGATTGTAACTGAGAAGGCTGTTGGTTCAAATAACACTGTCTGGCGTTGGTGAAATGAAGGATAAGCATCCGCCTAAACAGTCCCTTCATTCTTTCCTCTGGCAACTAGTTGTAAATGTGTGAATCCAGGTAGTGTTTTTCAATGTGCTTCCTTTTTATATTCAATTTTGAAACAGTTTTATGATCAATTAAGCAGGGCCTTATAGCCAGGATTTTACAAATACTGAGGTCACAAGGTGAAGTCCTCTCACCCCCTACTGGCAGACACCAAAAGAGATGGCGTCTAGAATGTTTTAATGATTTGGATTTTTCCTTTCCAAGTGGAATTCAACAATTTCTAACAAGCGAAATTATTTCTAATAGCCAGCAGGGGGCGACTCCTCTGGTTGCAAAAAGAAGTCTGATTGTATAGAAGTCTATGAGAAAATGAGCCTACTTCTCACTTAATTTATTACCTCAGTAAACATTGTAAACATTTTATGTTTATGGACTCAATCTCTAGTTTCAAGTCTTCTTAAAATAGACCATAAAGCAGGGTATGTTTTATGGTCGACATGGCTACCTTGTGATTATCAGGTCGCTACCACGGCATTGTTTGGTCTTGGTGTTGTCTGTGTTTTCGTCTTAGATCTTTAACCCTTTCGCAGTTGTGTTTTCAGTTCATTGTAACATTTTGGTCGCCTAAAAAATGTCTTACTCAGCGTTCGGTTGTATTTAGCTCCACCCTCTTGTGTCACTTCTGGTTGCAAGAAACCAAGATGGCGACGGCCTAAATCCAAGATGGCGGCAGCCAAAATGCTGAACTTGAGGCTTCAAAACAGCAGTACACAAACCAATGGGTGACGTCACGGTGACTACGTCCACTTCTTATAAACAGTCTATAGATAGGTCCCTATGGGCTGTCCTATAATTTGTACGAAGTTACATTGCTATCTTGAGACAACCTGTAACCCTGTAAGTGAATCAAATCCCGGTGAGTAATACTGAATTATGTATGTATTTATTTATATTTTATTGATTTGGATTTAGATATTCTGAGTCTAAAAATACAGCCTAAAAAATCCCCACCATATGTAGGTTTTTAATTCTTAGAAACCCCCAAAGACTTGGCGTCCACGTCCTCAATGGTACTATAGTTACAGCCCTTTAATTGAAAAAGAAAATAATAGTAACAGTGTTACATTCATTCTTCAAAACAACCATGGAAGCTAATGAAAGCAACATACAAGAGATTTGTCCTATATACAGAAGGTCTGTAAAAATGATTTATTAATAAACCATGTTGACAACGTGGAAATAAAGTTTGATCAAAACAGATGTGCGTTCGACAGTAAATTCTCAACCTTGGAAACAAAAATTGACAAAAGAATTTCCCTTCAAAGGCCATATACTGCACTCACTTATCCTAGAGCTTCTGCCTACTATATCACATGGCCTTCATCAGCAGATGAATTGTTGTTTGCTCAACTGTAGATGCTTTGAGAGCACCTCGTGAACTTCTCAACCCATGTTTACTTCCAAGTTGATTTCATTCTTTATCTTGGAAACAGTAGCTAGAAAAACAATCTCAACTTAAGGTCCACTTACTTATGTAAAGCTTCAGGTCTTGCTTGTTATTGTGTCTTACGGCTTTAGAAGCCAATTCCAAGTAATTGTGCGGAGCTGTGATATGTTTACCTATAGGGAAGAAACTTGATCGTGCATAAACGAATGTACTGTAGTTATTGCATGATATGTATGATTCATACAACACATAGAATGGACATATACATTCTATTGAACACCAACTACAATCTTGGTGAAAGGTATATAAACTGTTGGCTTATGACCTTTACTCTGTGAATTATACCATGGTCGACCATTAAATAGGGGAAGGAAAAACATCCACCGGCTTTTTCTCTAGCATTACCTGCTACAGCTGACGTGTACAGGCTATTCAAAGTTCAATCTCCTTTACCACGGTCCGCTTTATTTGCCATCGCCGCCATTCTTTCAGTCAGAAGGATGTCTGAGTCGAGGTTAAAGCGACATCAAGGCGCCTACACGACTGCGAACGACACGGCAGCCACCCCACCGATGCCCCTCTTTTCTTCTCGCCCCGCTAATATCCTGTGAAATCCAGCAAACTTAATTTGAGGGGAAAGGAGCTGAACCTGAACTAAGCGGATTGAATTAATAAATGTATTTTCCATTTAACGGTTTGATTTCTCCAAAGCCTGTTTACAGCCACCGAATGATCTGCCTTTAAGTAAGGCGCACGCCCAAATCTGCTTACAGTCGCCTAAATCTATTATCTGCGCTCCACCTTATGGCAAGTCACTGACTCTGTGTCTAATGTGTGAATGTGTGTGTGTGTGTGTGTGTGTGTGAAGGTGTATGGGCCTGCATGGACTGGTTTTGACATGCACGTCTGAGGTTAGCAGTACAAAATAAAGGGATTTTTTTCAGACATTTGCTTTTTCACAAGTGACTGAATAAATAGATTGTGTTTGTGAGCAAACAGTGTTACCAGTAAGCACAAAGCCCCCAAACAGACAGACATAATGGACTCTTTCATTCAGCAGATTTACAGTCATCAGGATACAACTTCAGGTCAGGTAGTTGTAAATTTAATATCCGAAGTTCCAAGTGTTCTGCATCACTGTGGGAATATAAAACTAGTTTTGGTCATTTTACATGTTCGACTTCAAATGCAGGGTTTACACATGATCTGCGTGATGAGAGAGACGTCCTCATCTCTTAGAGCTTGTGTGAAATGCACGGTAGTCAAATGTGGATTTTTTATTTTTTAATTTCCTGAAAAGATGATGTTGGTGGAAGAAGGGTTTTTTTTCAGGTTTGATTTATTTTCTCTGTTTATTACAAGCGATATAATCTGCTCGGTTGTTGTCTTTCGGTCATCCAAACGATATCAGTCTTTTGCTTCGCATTTCATAACCGGAAAAGCTTCTGTAAACAAAATGTCCTAAATTATCTACCAGCTTCTGAATGAAATGCAGGATAGGTTGCTGAACTTAGATGAACTGTATAGCTGCAATTCCTAGTTTACATGGCCTTTTCTGGCTTGCAACCCTTGTCATTGATTGCATACACTAAGTTGCCACTTTATTAGGTACACCTGTATCATCTAATGCAATCCAATACAACAGCCCTGCCATAAAATCTATCATTACGAAGCTAATAATGTTAAATTTTTGGTTTCAGATGTGTATTTGAATGATGAATATTAGAAACACATCTGAATATAATGCAGTCCAGTACAACACCATCATTGACTAGGACCTCAATGCTAAAATATACAAACACTGGTCGACAAAAACGGTACATTAAGGGCACTATAAAAGTAGACTATGTGACAAAACAGTTGTATTTGTTTTGGGGTTTTTTTATTTTATGGAGATAAAATTATCCAGCCTGAAAAATAAACATCATTTTTCTACTTTCCTATTTTCTTAATCATATTGGGACAGTTTAGAATCAGCTTGTGACCCTTTTTGGGTCGCTATCCCCATGTTGGGAACCACTGATCTATAAAATTCTGCACAGGGTTGATCTGGTGTGCTGAATTTAATTGATTTTTGTTCGATATGTTCTCGACTTAAAGGTGCAGTGTGTAGAATTTGGCGGCATCTTGCAGTGAGGTTGCAGATTGCAACCAACTGGAATTTCTCCCGTGTGCCAAGCATGTAGGAGAACTACAGTGGACCAACGTGAAAACTTGAATGGCCCTATCTAGAGCCAGTGTTTTGTTTGTCCGTTCTGGGCTACTGTAGAAACACGGCAGCCGGCTCCGTGAAGAGGACACGCTTAGTATGTAGATGTAAACGGCTCATTCTAAGGTAACAAAAACATTCTTATTTTCAGGCGATTATACACTAAAGAAAACATACTTATTAATATTATATTCCATTTCTGCCAATAGATCCCCTTCTAAATGCTACACACTGTTCCTTTAAAGATTGTTAAAGAAAAAAAAAATGCTAGTGCCATTTCGGCTGCCTTTACAAAGCTAATTAAAAATAACAAAGTAAGTTGAACAACTAAAAATAAACAAATATCTAAATGAAAGACTAAAACCAATCATAAAGTTGTGTGTATATGTCTTTGGAAGGTCTCCACCTCTATTTTATTTTTGAGGCAGGGGGCTCTATGAAAGAAAATCAATTTGAGGCCTTTTCAGCGTTTTTGATTCTCTTAGGTAATTGAAACTGCATGGTCCAGAGCCTTTTTTAATATTAATCGAAGGTGCCCCGGATGCTACAACTTTTTTTTCAAGAAAAAAAAAAAAAAAAGCTAATTTGGTGCAGCGCTTCAATTCAACTTCATTAATTTCTCCTAGGTGAATGGGGGGACGAGAGATGGAGGCCGAGTACATCAAATCATACTCCTTGCTTGTATCTATTATGCCTCATGATGAGCATAATTACCTCAATGCCCCTCCCATTCATCAGTCAAAGGACGGGACGCAGAGTAGATGGTCTGAACACAATTGATGTTACCAAAGGCAGAAGAAAACTGTGGTTAGTTTCTCCAGAAAAATAATTAAAAGAAAAAAAAAAGAAAAAAAGTCTGCTTTTATGATGAAGCTGTGGAACAGAATGAGCAACATTTAACCGCTGACAGTTTCATTCTCCAGGTAAGCTGTCAACAACAATAAAAAAAAAAAAAAAAAATGCAATTCATCCGGGTTCAATTCTGACCTATGCCTGACATTTTCAGATACAGCCGTTCTAACTCAGTGTTTTGCAGACTTTGACTTCATGTGGGTTATTTGTCAGCAAAATGGGGCACGCCATCAGCTTAGAGTATCCCTTCACGGACATGGAAAAAACATAAATGATGTCTGGAGATTGTTTTCTTTGTGATCATTAAATGCCAACAATATATTGTTATACTGGAGCTGCGCGTAAACCTTAATGTTCATGAAGATGCGCTCATAGCCTCAAAAACTGTGCGTCAACTTGACAGCAGGTTGCAGGAGGAATGGAGATAACAGTGCCTATAAAAGAAATATTCACCCCCCCTTTGTTTCAGTTTCTGTTGCATTGTCTTAAAAGGAGATTTATTGTGACTTTTTTGACACTGATCAACAGAAAACAACTCAACGTGGAAAACAGATTATGTGTGTAAATGCAGCATATGCTTGTGAGCTAGCATACTGTGTGTAAAGCTAAATGTTGTGCGTCACTCCCAACATGCTTTACTCTCCCACTGTGAGCATGAATGAAGCTGTCCTTGGTCCTGAAACAACCTCAGTGCTGAAACACAACAAAAGGGAACAGTCCCCATATAGCTCAGACAAAATAGTATCTACAATTTAAGACAAAATTAAAAGGGGCACATAATTAACAATGATGCAAAAAACATACTCTATGTGCGTAACAACAAAACAAAATCCCTAGAAATGCCAATAAATGTTATCAAAACAAAAAAACATACAAATCTTATAATAAAACTAGGGCCGTCGATAGGTTAAAATTGTTATCTTATCTTATCAACATGGGAGTGGGCGAATATGCTTGCTTTATGCAAATGTATGTATATATTTTTTTATTGAAAATCAATTAACAACACAAAACAATGACAAATATTGTCCAGAAACCCTCACAGGTACTGCATTTAGCATAAATATATGCTCAAATCATAACATGGCAACCTCAAACCCAACAGGCAACAATAGCTGACTATGACTTGCCCAAAACTGCATGTGATTATATGAAGTGTGCATGTCTGTAAAGGGGAGACTCATGGGTACCCACAGAACCCATTTTCATTCACATATCTTGAGATCAGAGGCCAAGGGGCCCCTTTGAAAATGGCCATGACAGTTTTTCCTTGCCAAAATTGAATGCAAGTTTGGAGCGTTATTGAGCCTCCTTCCAGACAAGCTAGTATGACATGGTTATGACTTGGTTCCAATATTTTTTTTTTTAGGTTTTCTAGTTTCATACATCCGTATCTTCACTCTAGCTTTAAAACTGAGCCCACTACAACCTCCGAAAGACTGATTGTGTTAATGCGTTCAAGAAATTAGTGGCGTTAAAACAAATTTGTGGTAACACGTTATTATTGCGTTAACAGCCCTAAATAAAACACATATTTGGTTAATTTGCTAAACTGGCTCTATATCAAGTAGAGTCCACTGTAATATTGGGATGCTAATATTTACACTATTAATACTAAAATTGCCAAAAACCTTATGCCTTTCACCTGGACTAAGCTGACAGCGATGGGAATAAACCAACCCTTCACTGAGCTTTTCTAAAGGACCGGCTGGGTAATAAAGTAGTGCCAATAAGACAGTTTGCCAATAAAGGATTAAGAGCTCCGGCTCTCTGTTTAAGCAAAATGGGGAATTAAGTAGAAGTACTTTTGAGGAAGAATGGTTGAAGTGTGACAGAGGATGAGGAGTACATTTCCTTTTTTTTACTTTGGTGGGGAAGAAACACTATGCTAAGTAGCCCGTCGTGGATCTAACATACCTCATACATTTGAGAAGATATTGTTCTGCCACTGTAAAGCGGAAGCAAATAATTGACTTTCATCAAGAAAATACTGCACACTGATAAAGAATCAGATCAGATCAGACAGTTCAGTTGTGTTTGGCTAGTTTACAGCTTTTGATTAGCTGCCTTTTAAACAGCGCCAAGGCCACCTGTCATTAAAAGGAAACTTGAATCACAATATAACAGGAAATATCTTTTGAGCAAACACCTTTCTGCCTCTTTCTATCACTAAAATCGGTGAAGTAAACAAACAAAACCAACACTTAATATAAATAGGATGAAATGGTGTTTGATTTACGTAATGGTTGTTCATCATAATTTATAGATAATTCTGTTTCATATAGGGCTGTCACAAAATAAAGAAATCAAAGTTTGAACAAATTTGAACTGACAAGTAATTCATTTAAACTAATATGAACACAGCCCAAGCCTAATATTACACTGTGTTGTAAAATTGCTGTTCCATTCATTCAGCTAATGTTACTGTAAGGCAGTTGCATTGTACAAAGACAACCCTATACTCAAAGGGATAGTTTGACATTTTTGGGAAGTATGCTTAATCGCTTTTTTGGCGCATAAGATTGATACCACTCCCATTTCTGTTTGCTAAATATAAAGCCAACAGCAGGGTTATCTTAGCTTAGCATAATCATTGGGAACAGGGGCAAATGGCTAGCCTGGCTCTGTCCGAAAGTACACGATCCTTATTCGTATTTGTGATACGTCAAAAAGAAATGCAATACGCGACAAAATACATAAATTCCCAATGCAGTTTTGTTGTATTTGAACGTTATTTTTAGGAGATGGGGCTGGTTTGCAGGTGTAGATCTCGCGGCAGTGTCAAGGCACCCTATATGTTCCTTATATGCCCCATATATGATCATGCCTATGCTGTTTTACTCTTTCACTGTCTACACTACTGTCCCACAAAAAACAAACACACACAGATATGGCATGTACAGTTTCACAGTTTCAAGATTCCTTAAAACCACCATTTAGTTTCCTTGATTCGACCCACACAGGTGGATCAAAAAATCCACTTCAATAGATATGGGTCAAAGTTGACCCAGAACCAGCCTCAATGTAAAAGTATAACATTTTTAAAAGTTTTTGCGTATTTTCGGTCACTTTAGAAAGTCAGCTTGGTCGTTACTGCCCACACACACAAATGGCTAGTTGATTATATTTAGGTCTGTACTAACAACTATGTTTCTGTTCCTTTAAGTAATAGATGGCTTTCATGTGCTTTTTGCAGGTTACAGTGTTGCAGGAAATGGTTGTACAGTATGAAGATTATACATTTTACACAAAATATGCCAAATTTCTTTGAAGATGTCCTTGTGAATATTCCCATAGTGCTAAAGTGCATTTCTTTAAAAGCTACACGCCTTTCATGTCGTTAATTGAAATTCCGCGAGGTCACCGCTAGATTTGAAATGATTTGTTTACAACAGCTTCAGGCAAAAGATTTGGTTAATTACAGCTTTGCCCCGGCCTCACTGGGAGACGCTTTTTTGGTGCTTGCGAAGAGACGCTGAAATGGGTTAAATGGAAAAATGAACAAAAGGGGACACAGCAGCTCAGCTGCTTCAAGTCAACATTTTCTTTCATTGCAAATTCAACTCCAAAATCTGTGATGGGTTTTAAAGGCCTGCGAAGGCTACACGTGTGTGTGTGTGTATATGGACTCCTTTGTTGTACAAGTCTGCATAAATATGTGAGAAATATCATCAAAACCGCTCATCAAAAAATATTTATCTTACAATTTGACTAATTCATCAACTACGCAGCCTATTCACTTTGATTCAAATGCACTTGGCTTGAGGGTATTTGGTAATGCTGAGCACAAGATTAATTAATAAGATATCACACCCTTGCCATTTTAGACAATTTATAAAAAGGTTCTATCTGCTCCGAATCCAACATCAACATGTTCACATATTTAATGAGTCTGCTAATTAACTGAGATGATAGCGTACACCACATTGTGGCTGCACCGTGTTTTGCCCAGCAGTGCAAACTTATTTGTTTCAGCTCTTATTTATTTATTTAGCTGTGCACATATTTTCTCCCAGGAGAGATATGTGAAACCTTTGCTTGGATCCCTATCTCACTCTCTTCCTCCCGGAGGATATGGCAGGCTTCTAATGTTTTGAAGTTTTATCTGATTAAGAAACCGCATTTTCAGGCTGTGTTTCTTAACACCATTGGAAATTGGCTGTCATAGTTTCACTCACACTGCAGGTACTGTATGCAGTGTTAAAATGTATTAGTAAAATCCATAAAAAGCAAATGGAAGAAAGGTGCTGATGTGAAGAAAGCAGTTAGTAAAATAAATATGTTAAACAAAATGTGCGTGCAAAAATAAAAAAAAAAATGATTAATTTTTCAAAATAAAAGTACAAAAATAAAGACATCCATGGTACAAATCTAAATATTTACAATTATAGATAAAAGGAGAAACAATCCTGAATTGAGGATTTGGGGTAAATAAGTTGGGTATTGATAGGCTCACACACTTCTTAATGTTCTTTTAACAAACATAAAGATTGTGTTGTGTATTGAAAAAAAAAGCTATGATTTAAGCATTTGCCCTGAACCCCAAATTAATTTCAAGTGGCTGCCTTAGCATACATCTCATTTTTATATTGTCATATTGACCCCGATCCAATTACTTACATTTCATAAGACACCACAGAGGCTTTAAATGTCATCAAATTTCCATACCTGAAATGTCACCCGTCGTGTGTGTCTAAGTGTCTGTGTGTGTGTGTGTGTGCTGGGCAAGAAAATAAAAATGTAGCCAGAGGTACTTTTACTAGGTGACCACAGGTTTTTACAATTCAGTGCATTGTGACATTTAATTCAGCATCAAACGGCATCAGTGACGAATGATGAGTGATGATTTCATGTGTTTTGAGCCTATACAAAATGACATGTGACTGATCGGTTGTATAGGGCTAGATTAATGGATGAAGTTGGCCTTGTAAAGACGGACTTGGAAGAGAGCATAGATGGGAATTCTGAGAGAGAAATGGTGAGGAGACTGAGAGACAGAGGCTGAGCGGGAGAAAAGCATGATTTGATATGCACACACAGCTTTGCTGCCACCATTTTAACAATTTGCCACGTGTGACGATTGCGGCAGAAGTTGCAGCCTGTTACCCTGCAGACAGTGACAGGAGCCTGCAGAGACAGAGTGGGGGAATGGTGCAGGAGAAAGAATGCAAAAGCTTTCTTAGCTAATTTCTTTCTTGCTATTTCTTATTCACATTTCAGGTTAGCGTATGTGTTTAACAGTTTTTTTTCAATATGCTTTGCAGCACATTGGTGCATTGGCATGGTAGCATGTCCACAGAGTCTAATGTAGCAGCGGAAAAGGTCCATTTGTCCGATTTGTTCCGAACTTTAAAGAGATGGAGTCTTGTATCAATCAATGGCTATTTCAGCCCTGTCTTCTAAAAATGATGTTCCCATACAACGAAACTTATTTTGACGCGTATTAGGTTTGTTTTTGACGTATCAAAAATACGTTTGTAATGGAAGGAAGGAGGTCAGAGTGGTGGATGATGGGTCAAACGGACGTGGGACCGCCACGCAGGAGACCACTGATGTACCGTAAGAAACTTAAAAGTCAACATCACGTCTGTTTTACTAAACCCAAACAAGTAGTTTTGTTGCATTTTTTCGCTAACCGCGTGTTTAAAAACTGTTTAAAAGTACCTGTTTCCCTCGAGATGCAATGGAAAATGCAGTTTAGTTGTATTGGAACATAATTTTGTAGAGAGACATGGTTGGCCAATTGGAGAAAAAGGCAACCAAGGACAGATTTGTTGGTGGGATTAAGAATGCCGATATAATCTTCCTATCTCGCTAGCTAACTACATCCATCGTTCATGAAAAATTACAAAAGAAAAATGGCCACAAAAATGTCAACAAGCTTGGGTGAGATTGATAATTTACAGAATACCACTACTACTAATAATAATAATAATACCACAGAATACTAATGCTAGAAGAAGAAGAAGCTACTAAGCAGCGCTGCTATTCTGAAGGTTGTGCAATACAGGTTTGACAGCAAACGTATGACTGTTTTCTTTCAGTGTCACTTCAGGAGAGCAGCAATCACTCTCCAGACTGACTAGTGTAAATACTAGTCAAGAGAGGGTATGACTGCTGTCCTTTTTTATTGGGCCACTAACATTGGCAAATAACACACACAGAGACTGAAGAAGAGAGGATGGATGGGAAGATTGAGGAGAAGCGAGGTAGGGTTAAAAGGATTAAGGTCAGAGAGGAAGATTTAGCTCAAATTGATGGCTTGAATCAAAGGGTTAAGCTGGGAATTGGTTCAGTGAGTAAATTGTCAGGAATGAGCTGACAAGTGAGAGCTGATATGATTATGAACGGTAATTCGATCTAAATTTAACACAGAAAAAAAAAAATATATATATATATATATTTGTGATCCAAAAAGAGGTTCAAAGAGGTTGATTCCAGGATGAGAAGGGTATTCAATCTTGACGGGGTAAAGGTTTTTTAGGGTCAGCAGGGTCGAGGGCTTTGACGGATTCTGAAGATTCAGATATAATGTGAAGCAATAGGTTCAAAAAATGGGTAGGAGGGCTTTTCGCTCAGAGAAGACATAGACGAGGCCGATTCCAGACGAAGGTTAAAAGGTCTGAAGAGGAGGCCAAGATCGGGTCAATGGGAGGAGCAAAGGGCTCTCTCTTTCTCAGTGGGTGAATTGCCTTTTGCTTCAGAGGTCTATTAAATCTTGCTATCATCTCTAGACCAGTAATCCTGCCAAGCGACTGGAACCCTTCAATCACTCCATATCTGCGCGATCTCTCGGCAACAGCCTGATGATAGGAGTCGGCTCGGAGGGATTTCTTGTTTTGCAGGAAGCTTGTTATTTGTGTTGAGCCACAGAGATTTTCATTCCGGTCCTTATTATGAAATCAGAATAGCAAATTCCATTTATGAGCACCATAGCACTGTACATTTATTTTGCACATCAAGGATTTGTAAAAAGACAACAATGTAACAGTACATTTCTTTATAGTATTTGTTGATGATAATTGAAAGAAAAAATCCAATAGCACAAAATAGGCCAGGTATCTTCATTTGTTAATACATAATACAGGACTTATAAGACTTACTCTATCAGGTATTTAGTCTAAAACCAAGATGGCACTCGATGAAAAGTGAGGGTCAAAGTTTTTAGAATCTCAGGACCTCAAGTGTCTATACCAAATTTTCTGCCGAAAAATGGAAATTATTGAAATCTTAAGTAAAGAGGTAAAAATGAAACACCAAAGCACGGTTTACATTTTGTACTACCTTGTCATTTGCAAGTGCCTGCATCATTCCAAGTGTTAATTTTAAAAAGAAACGTGAAAACCTGAAAATTGTGCCCCCTGGGATAGGAGAGAGTCACTGCCCCAAGCGAGGGAGTTTAATTATTTTGGTGTCTCATTCACAAGTGAGGGTAAAATGGAAGCGTATCTGAAAGTCTGAAAAGTGAAGCCAATGAGGAAGTGCCTTAAACTTGCATTCTTTCTAGTAGCCAGCAGGGGGCGACTCCTCTGGTTGCAAAAAGAAGTCAGATTGTATAGAAGTCTATGAGAAAATGAGCCTACTTCTCACTTGATGTATTACCTTCGTAAACATTGTAAACATGAGTTTATGGTCTCAATTGCTAGTTTTCAAGTCTTCTTCAATACAGCATGATGTTCATTTAGTAGATTATAGTCCCATTTAGAGTCAAATAGACCATAAAGCAGGTTATGCTTCAGGGCGGTGTTGTCCGGTCTGGGAGTTGTCTGTGTCTTAGAACTCGTGTCACTACTGGTTGCAACATACCAAGGTGGCAACGACCAAATACTAAACTCAAGGCTAATGTTTTTGAACTCAACACCTCTTCTTTTCTTTAGTGGAAAGACATGAAGCCATCCACAACTGACAATTAGTCAAACCTGGTAGCACTTCACTAGTGCAAGAGGCCTATGCTAAGAGACCGCAAGCAATGCGATGACCATTCCTTGTTTAATTGTGCATACATGATCCATAATGCCCACACTGTTATAAGGAAATGGACCACATCTGAAGTCCTTTTAATATCCTCCCTGACAATAATTACTGGCAACTTCTTGAGCTGCAGAGAAGAGGGAGAAGTATGTTGAGTGCGTGCCCGCCACAAGGTATAGGGCTAATTGCAGCCTGCCTTTGGTGGAGAGCTCATCGTGGAAATGTGACACAGCAGGCAGGCAGATGGAATTACTGTAAATAGTGCATTTAGAGAGTTCCTGAGTGTTGCCATGAACGGCCCTAACTGACACTGATGAATGCCCAGCTGTACCCTCTTTAATAAAAATGACTGTCGCCATCACGGAGTGGTCATTTTTGCTGACAAATTAGCTGATTTATCTACAGCTATACCACCCATCCAGTTTTGCTACCTTAAATGCAAATCAGCTTGTGTTTGTCGCATATTTCAGTAAAAGTGCTCGAACGATTCTTATGGCTTTTGGGTTGAGAGTATTTATGTGCTCAATGGGCCAATATTGCAGAGCTTTACTGGCAACAAATTGACCATTATGTGCACTAGTTTTGGCAGAGCCCCTACACTGCTTATGCTGCAGAGACCACAGCAAACATTGCATCTTCATTTTGCCTTTATACTAATACTAATTACTATCCTAACCTCAGTGTAAAGCTTCAGGAATAGAACTTTGATGAAGGCCAGTTGTATAGGCTTTTGGTTGTGTATGGATGGGGAATTGCACCACAAGCAAAGAGGAGAGCGTGCATTTCAAATATACTGTTTGTTCTGCAACTTACAGCATTGATTTCCAACACTGGGGTACTTTTGCTGTTGCCCGGGGTTACGTACGTTTGCGTCACCACATACCATATATGTCTAAATGCACATTAAGAATTATAAATGTGTGATGATAACCTTTAGAATATTTATTTTCACAATAACCAGTAAACTGCTACTGTATGATAGGCCAGCTGCATATAGGACAAACCCCCAGCAACTTGAGTTGGTTGTAATGACTTAACACCAGAATAGACAGCTAAAGTAAAAGAGAAATGGTTGAAACATCCAGCTTCTGACACTCCATAGTAAAGTACAAATGCAAACTAGACCGGACCTAATGAAAAAGAGAAGGAAAAAAGGAATCCAAGCCAAACACTGACAATTCCAAGATCACTTTTGTAACAATGTGACTTTTTTAATACAAATTAATAGTGTTGATAAACATATAACATCTTAATATCTGGTCAAATAAACACATTAGGAATATGATAGTTGGTGTCAATGAAGGTGTACTTAAGCTTATGTGATTGGGCTTGGAAGCAGGCCGCAGCGTCCGTGGTCTGAAAAGTGAAGCCAATGCGGAAGTGCCTTAAACTTGCATTCTTTCTAATAGCCAGTAGGGGGCGACTCCTCTGGTTGCAAAAAAGTAGTCTGATTGTAGAGAAGTCTATGAGGAAATTACCCTACTTCTCACTTGATTTATTACCTCAGTAAACATTGTAAACATGAGTTTATGGTCTCTTCTTCAATGCAGCATGATGTTCATTTAGTAAATTATGGTCCCATTTAGAATAAAATAAACCATAAAAGCAGGGTATGCTTTAGGGCGTGGCTGCCTTATGAGTGACAGGTTGCTACCACGCTGTTGTCCAGTCTGGGAGTCGCCTGTGTTTTCATCTTAGTACTTTAACCCTTTCACAGTGTGTTTTGAAAGTTCATTGTAACACTTTGGTCACCTAAAAATGTCTTATTCAGCGCCAAGATGGTGACGGCAAAAACCCAAGATGGCAACAGCCAAAAATGCTGAACTCACAATTACTACGTCCACTTCTTATATTCAGTCTATGCTTGGAATTATCTTAGACAAAACAAAATTGGAAACTGCTTTGGCTTACATAAGTAGGCCACTGTACAATAGAAACTTAAAAGGTCAGTTCACCTAAATTTGCGTGTGGCACCACGTGATGTCGAGGTTAAACCCACAGGCCTCACCTTCAATTACTGTAGGGCTGTGCTAGAAGGTGAAACTCAGACACACCATGCCCCATGTAATTAAAAGTCTCTTTTGTTTGATCGGTCTGAAAAGAACAAACACTGGAACGAAAGGTGTTTTGTTCTTCGCTGCGTGATTGTTGAGCACAAGAGCTTCCTAGTATCAAGCATTCAACAAATGAAAATACCTCAAGAAATGCAATGTTTCTAATTTAATATCAAACCTGAGAGGGAGGCAGCTAATCTACAGTATTGCTCACAAATTAAACGTTGGAAAGCAAATATTACTCTCTCTGCTCTCTATAGAGATCCATCAGAACGCACAATACAGATGCTGTGGAACAGTTTTGCCTGGAGTGCAGACAGTAATACAGAGATTAGCCTTAATTATAATTCCTGTCTCATAACCTCCTAGTTTCCATTTTCCAGCCTTTTAGTTTTTGATGTTTCATGCTTAGCGTGTTACTCACGTCGCCAAACCAGAATAATCAAGTCTGATAGGAATCAATGCGCTTACAAGAACAAACATCTGCACGTAACAATAACTTTGTTGACGAGAGACAAAATCAACACGGTTTTGTGCACACACACACGCACACACCTGGGGTCGTATCGGTGTGCATGCAGGTGAGTGATCAGTGTTCATGCGATGGGTTTACGTAGATTAAGTCACCTTTAGTTTGCTGTTGCATATCCACAACTTAATTCACATCGTGCACACAGTCGGCTCATTAGAAATGCACAGCCATTCCGTTACCTAATTAGTTCACTAAGTCCCTTCATAAAGAGCTATCGATCCCCATCCCTGCTGGGAATGAATCAGAGAATTTGAATATCGCTCTGTTTTCTGATGAGCTACACACACACACACACACACACACACACACACACACACACACACACACACACACACACACACACACACACACACGCTTAAATTCAATCGCAGTATCCTATCGTCACGCTTCTACTTTCAACCTCACTCGCATACAAACCTAGATGAGATATGAATATTGTCTCCTGGAAGCGCCTCCACTGCGCACAATCTGATTTCCCAGCTTGGTTACAATAGTGTGTGTGTGTATGTGTGTGTGTGGTGGAGAGGTGGGGGGGGGGGTTCTTCATTATTTTCTCTACCTGTGTGATCCCATTGGTTGTGAGTGTGATCAAAGGGAGACGGGGCTCATCTCTTTGCAGAGGAGAGAGAAAATGGTGGAGAGCCTGATCAGCGAGCCTGCACTGTAATCTTCTGTGAATGCAGCCTCAGCACTATCCCTCTCTCTAAGTCTCTCTCTGTCTTCCTCCCTCAGTCTCCTCAACCGGGGCTAGCTCTAGCTAACCAACAGTCATGTGGCTGAGAGCGGAGGAGGAAGAGGAGGAGGAGGACGAGAGCAGGATGAGTGAAAAGAGAAGGATGTGTGGAGTGGAGAGGGGGGTATCTCAGCTGCCATCACTCCCACCGCCGATACCTCCCTCTTTTCTCTTCGCCAGCGTCCGTGTGTCATCTCTTTTATTGTTTGTTTGTGCGCTTTCCGCAGTTGTTATCGCCCCTTCTGCCGTTGAAATACTCCTCTCTCCATCATATATACCTCTCCCTATCTCATCTTCAGACCCCCTCGTTCCCCCTCCCCTCCTGCCACTGATTGTAGATTCCCAGCAAACAGGAAGCGAGTGAGGGTCGAATCGAACAACAACAAAAAGGCGTGCACTCAGACCCTAATCTCTCCATCCACCCCTGCTTGGGCTTCCTCCCTTCTTTTTTTCTGCTCTAAGTGTATATATATATATGTCGCTGTGAAACATGGATGACTTGATGGACAAATATGCCGTGTGTCCTGATACATTATCAATCACTGTTTTAAGCCTTTTCATTATGAATCCCTTTCAACAGCTGTTTTCAAAGTCTGAAACCGTTGCCTCCCCCTGCCCAACTCTAACTGAATTGAGACAATTGTGCCTCCAGCCCCCCCAACAACCCTGTCAAGATCCCAATACTCTGTTTTGGAAGTACTAATCCCATGGTACTTTGGGGAATATAAACAGGAAGTATAATGTTGGATGCCATGGGGTCATGTCTAGAAGGTAACTTGCAAATTCAGAAAACTTGCCAAAACATGCAAAAACTCTTGCGAGACTGGCTGCCTGACGACCTTTCCTAACCATAACTATTTGAGGTCAATGCCGAACCTTAACCATTGAAGGTCAATGTCTAACCTTATCTATGCCGAAACTTCACCATTCAAGGTCAATGTCTAACCTCAACCATTCAAGGTCAATGTCAAACCTCAACCTTTCAAGGTCAATGCCCAACCTTAACCATTCCAGGTCAATGTCTAACCTTAACCATTCCATGTCATTGCCTAACCGTAACCATTCCAGGTCAATGCCTAACCTTAACCATTCAAAGTCAATGCCTAACTTTAACCATCTCACCAGAGTTTAGCAATTTGCGTGTTACATTCTAGCCACAACCATGCCCTGGAGTCAGCGAGTTAGCTGTGGGCTACAACTTTCTGTAGCCTATATTTATGTACATTTTGGCAAACTGGCACCATTAAAAGTATGCCGAATTTGCCATTAGCACTTCCTGTTTGCAATGTACCAGTGGATGTACAGACAACTACTGTTTTTTTTGTTAATGCTGAACAAAAAACATTTAAATGTGATGATTCCCAGGCAAGTTCTGGAGTTATAAGGAGCAATTGTTTTTCAGTGATTTCTAAGTGGATTCATGGCCATTTATTCACAATGTAGATCAGAAATGATGATACTCTCAGGAAGTGTACGTCACACTGAATCCTAAAATATGAGCGTCACGTTTTTGTGTTCTGATTTGATTGCATTATGACTCAGAGAAGGAGTTTGATTTTTGACGCAAATTGTGGCAATCAGTTGCAAAGGGTATCCACGAACCTTAACTACCTCCATGAGCTGTAGTGGTAAGAGGGCCAAATCAGCGGGCCAAAATACAACAACTAACCTCCCGCTGTTTACAGAGGCATGCACCTGTCACTTTCAGCTCAGTCATTACCTTTGTCTCACGTCTTCCTCCGTGTACCCCCCCCTCTTCAACTCTCCCATGCTTCCCGATGAGGCAAACCTCACAGTCTGAAAACCTCTGCTCTAAAACAACATTTCCTGGCATCATGAGAGATACATACGACATATGGTTGAGATCTCCAATGAGAAAAAAACCCCGCTGTAGAGCAACATAAACAAAAATAATGTGAATGCAGAGGCACTGGAGATGTGGAGTGCCGACTCAGCGCAGCCTTGTTTAATTACTGTTCACCTGGGCCAAAGGCCTAATGGAAGACTTGGCTGCAGGCCCAGACAAACAACGTTCCACTTGGCCTCAACTGCTAGAAAATCTTGGGTCTGACTCATGCGGGCTTGTTGGTGTCGTTGGTCCACACACTGCAAAGACAAACTGCAAAGACAGGCGACGACAAGGGAATTCTCACTAACGACGTATGTGCACAGGTCCAAGAGTCGACCACAATTCTAAACTGAAATGCCAAAGAAGATCAGTGCTGGTAAAATGATGAAAGGCACTACTGAAATGAGATGGCCCCGTGTTTGGTATTTATTTTCATATAGGTATGTCTTGGGTCCATATCTTATTTCTATGTGAGCAGCATTAAAATATAATAACATGAACAATAAGTTAAATATGTTTCTTAAAAGTAAATGCATGAGATTCCAGTTTAAGAAATTGCATTCCTAATGTGTTCAATATCATATTAATCTCCACCTATGATGTTATTGATGATGCCTATTTGTGTGAGCAGCACACACGCGCCTCGATGATTAGAAAGCCTCCAAGAGCTGGATGTAATACATTGGCCACGTGACAGATATGGAACAGAGTCAGCATTATAGTCTCTCATTTAGACTCTGTCCTATTGATTTGTCCCACTAAAGTCTTGATTGAAATTACAGGGAAGACAGCGCCAGTAAAATACTCAATAGCCAGGCTCCCATCAATTACACAGAAGAGAGATTGCGGAGGGAAAAGGGTGCTTGTGAAAAGGACTGATAATTTTTCAGCGAATTGACTGTAACTTGTCTGTTGGGATGGGAGGTATTAATCTGAAATGTTCAGCACGTGATCACATTCAATAAGGCAAAAAGGAGAAGCCCGAAATTGTAAGAAATTTAAAGCTAAGAGGCAATTTTGAGGCCACTGAAATTGTAGTTTGACTTGGGTGCGCATAGTGTGTATCTTTGTGTGTACCCGGTTAGTCTTTTAATGCATGGAAATACCTCCTTGCAATTCAATCAATTTTGAATTGATTCATCTTTCAATCTTAAAGAAGATGCAGTTCATTTTTCTGCCTTGATCTAAAGTAGGCAGTGAAATTTAAGCACAACGATAAAAAGAATGGCTCTCAAGTACGATACTGCCCTATCCACTTCCACTCCGTTTGCGCTTTCATGTCATGGATGTTCCGCAATACTAAGTTCCATCCCAAACCATTTAGCAGGGAGTGTAAATGGGTTTTAAAACCCTCCATCAGTGAGTCTACATCAATGCTGGCTTAACCAGCTGCCCTTACCAACCACGTGCAATGCCGTTTTGTGTTGGTCATGAAAGATGCTCCGTACAAATGTAGTTCTGTGCGAAACCATAGTTACGAAAAGTTACGTCAGTTTCCGTTTCCACCGGAGAGAGGGAAGTTTGTCCCCAAGCTTGCCGGTGTGTTTATACCCTACAAGAAAGGTGCTTGCATTAGTAGTCCAAGGATGGAGCACTTGGCACTTTGAAGGCACAAAGGTACACACCACCAAGACCTCATTTGTTGTGCTTCTGGCTTAGCTTGGAACTCCAAAGCTAATGATATTTAGTAGTTAGCAAACGTTAGCATGCCAACAGGCTGAACTACGATGATGAACATGGTAAACATTGTAGGGCACTTGCTACACATCATGTCAACATTGACAATGTTAGCATTTTAGCTCAAAGCCAAGTTGCCCAGGACGGTATTGGCATTGGACATTTCTGCAAACCAACTATACGTTGAATGGCAACAGGGTTTCTTTGCATTCAACCGGAGCAAGTGACGTAGTTTAAATAGTGAAAAGAGACACACCGGGCAGGCGGGAGGAGGTGGATGGGTCCAACAAACACAAGGCTTTCATCCAGGAGACCGCTGTTCGTGCCCTTACAATCAGCTGTTCGTTCGTGTCCCATGTTCACAACGTTCAGTTTCATTTTCACTGTGCAAACATAGTAGTTTTAAGCCCACCAATGTATTTCTTTCCTAAACCTATATAGTGTTTTTGTTAAGTTGTTACAGTTGTTATACCTATTAATATTTGAACATTAACTATGATCTTTTTTCTTTCCTTGACCAAGTAGTTTTGTTGCCTAAGTCTAACCCATCGTTTCACAATGTTAACCACGTGGCATCGCGTTTCTGCAAGTGTGATATGAGGCTGATATGAACCGTATTCATGAAACGCCATTCAACGTATCCGTGGTTTGCACGAACGTCCAATGCCAACATTTTTTCTGGCGACTGGGTTGGACTGGAGTACAGGCTCACAGAGCTGCTAGCATGGCCGTAGACTCCTGTTATAGCAATCATTCATTTTGATTTTCAATGTTATTATAGTTCCAGTATCCCCACGATTTTTTAAACAGGATATGCTGAAATTCAATCAAATGTCAACAAAACAAAAAGTACCAGCAGATTGACTACAAATTAAAACCAATAATTGAATCAGTCTTTTTGGAAAATAGCGAGTGTGAATCACAGAGATTTGAAACTTGACCTATGCATATCTCTGGTGGGCAGAATTTTCTGTGATGGATTGGCAGTCATTTCTTTCAGCCGTTAGAGAAAATCAGGCCTTTTAAAACTGCCTGTTCCACCAAAGCAGGAGAAAAGTTACACTTTGTCCTGTGGAACATGTCCAAAAAGAGAGCGAGAGATGTTGCACTCTTGTCTGCACTCACTTTCTCCCTTCATTTCTCTCGCTTTCTCACTCTTGTCATTCTTGTTTCTGCCTCTCGCTGCTTCTCGCTCTGCCTCACGTCCCTTCATTTCTACAGCCGTAACCACCATTTCCATCTCTCATTTTTTTCCAGATTTTGCTGACTCACCTTCCACCTGTCAGCCCAGTAAAAATTCCTCTGAAACTGCCAAAATTGTGTCAAAAAACAGTTTAGTTATTTATATATATATATTCTACCGCTTTTCTGTAACCAGTAGTTTAAACAGCATTCAGGTCTGGATGGAATAGACTCATTATAGTATTACATTTTAGGCATTTAACTGATGATTTTATTCACTATGATTTTCAATCAACAGATGAGAGAGGGACTTTGACGGGACACAGATTTCATAGAAATGGATAATTAGGGAATGTTTTTCTTGCACAAAGTGAGGAATTATGTTCAAGCTTTTAATAAAAAATCTGTTTTTAGTGCCCGGAGCATCAGTGGCCATATGTTCACACTATCTGAAGAACTCAAAAAAGATGGGAAATAAGATTAGCAAGTCAAAACTGGTCAAAGGGCGTTACTTCAAAGAGTTTGACAGAAATAAAATTTTAATTCCAAGGTAGATTTAGGAGTGATGAAATGAGGGATGCTGGACCTTTCCATTTAACAAATTACGTGTGTAAAAAAATGATAAACACTGATAAAATGTGACCCGTACAATACTATTGGACTGTCAGCTGTTTGCCAAATGTGTTCTACTTTGCCATTTGTTGTCCGTTATCCACAAATGCATTTAAGGCGATGATGAACTGATTAATACACAATGCTACATAAATGTTTGGATGCCATATTGCCACGGAATTATTCATCTTATCTGTGTCTGCTAACACAATCCATTTCGGCCTTGTTCCAATTGCTTTTGGCATGGGGCGCCACGGAAAACCAGATTATCAAGTTCACAACACACTTTGCCTGATACAATATGCAGCGCAAATCAAGTCCATCTCCCAACTAGACATTCAGGCGCCGTCGCCTCAATTTTTGCAGTTTGTAGGTCACTTGGCGGAGTGATGTAAATATTCTGTGACACCCTGTTAACAGCAAAAAGTGAACAAACAGAAATTGCCATTACATGCACATATAATATAAAATATATGTGTGAGAATGAGTTTTTGCAGTGACACTGATTGCTCTCTGTTTGTGTGCATCCTGTTTGACTCTGACTGTCCAAATAATTTGAAATTCTCTTGTTTTTTTCTTTCATGTACAATCCACAGTATGTTTCCTAAATAGTTCTGTTTCCATGTCCATCATAATCATTGATTAACTGTCCCTTTTCTATTAATTCACGCTTAAAGGTGTAATCCTTAAACTTGTTCAACAATTCATAGTTGCGATTTTCCTTGCAACATACAGTCAGTGTATTTACATTCAGTAATATGCTCTCTTTATACTAGTGCAGTCCATTCTTAGTGGCAGAGTCCGCCATACCCATGCTAGGTGCATGTCATCCAGTGTAATTCTATCACATTGATATCACTTTTTTTGTTAACTCTCTTTACGATGTATCAGTGCTATATTAATTACCGCTGATGCAACATTGAGTGGCTTTTATTTTGAAGAATCCACAAACCCTTTTCCATTATTTCAAACTTAAAGGTGTAATACCTCAAATTGTTATGAAATCAAAACCCATTTTTGATACTGTTTAAATTTCTGCAATATCCATTCAATGTATTTACATTCAGTAATATACTCTCTATATAGGCTAGTCGTTTTCATTGTTAGTGGCGGAGTCCGCCATTCCCATTCTGCATGCATGTAATCCAGTGTAATCCCATTGATATCAGCATCACATTTTTTTCTGTTTACAGCATATAAGAGCTTTATTAAATACTGCTAATGCAAACAGGTTCAATTGGCAAAACATTGAGTGGCTTTTATTTTGAAGAAGACACAGGAAACTTTCATCAAAATGGTGCCTACGAAACCATTTTTGGCATTTTTTGTCAGTTGATCAGCAATTTTTTGCTGATCGTGATTGAGTACTCAGTTGGTTGCAATCTGCAACCACACCACTAGATGCCACCAAATCCTACCCACTGCACTTTTAATTGCTACAGCCATATGGGTCATCATACATTTTGCATGCCATTTCCATTTAGTTGTTAACCGGGTTCTATACTGTACATTCACTTTGGGTGTGACCTAAGGTCACAGTGCTCTCAGAGGAGCCATAGTGAGCAGCTACTATTCACTTTCATCCTGCAGAACAAAGGGTTAAGTGTACTACTGTAGTGTAGTAGTTTGGCAGGAAAGTGAGAGATGTGATGGGTGCTATAAGTGCACGAGCTGCCAGATGGTGCTCACAGAAGCGTGATCATTTGACATTTTTTTCACCAAAGGGCTCCAGGGGGAATGGAGCGAGCTGGGAGAGAGGTGGAGTGACGAAGGAAGGATGCGCAGAGACCCCCCCTGTACCGATTCTGTTTTGTTTTTTTTATTTTCTCTCTTTCATTCATTCTCCAACCACTTAGCCAACGCCATCTTTTATATATTCATTGTTTTGAGCTAGGATAACATTTGATGCACTCATATTTCATATTTCGTCTGATATTTGGCCTCTTGTCTCATGTCGGAATCCAAACTAATTGGTTTGGCTGGCATCGTTTACATGTTGTTCTCAAGCTGTGCCAACAGGACAAGTAAATCTCATCTGGTACACAATCGGTAAACACTTTGAAGCTAAAGCCATGACTGCATGTTCTGCTTGTGTGTGTGTTTATGCATGCGTGTGCACATTTTGCTACGAGCGTGCCTTTACACATGTGAGTAAGCACCTGAGCGGGGCGTGTTAGCTTTGGTAGCGGTTTATCGGTGTGCTCAGTTGAGCTTTGTGACTGAGGCGCACCTGCACGGGTGACTCGTCACCCTGAACGGTAATGCTGGCGGCCATGTTTAACCTTGGGCGACTGTCAGGGACCAAGCAAAAAAAGGCAAAAGGACAAAGGTGTGAAAAAAATGACAATAGTGAATAAATCACAACATAAGAAACTAGAAAAAGTAGCAAGGAAATTAGTGCCCAAAGTCAAAAGGAGATCAACTAAGCAATAAAGACACTAAAGCTTCAATCTAAGTTGTTCCAGCAATGCCAAGAGTTGTGGAATTACAGTACAGTTACTTTAATTCCACTACCTTTAGCAGTAACTACAAATGTGACAAATTGTTTGTTCAAATTAAATAATGCCATAACAGTTATTTAAATCGAAATGGGTAAATATATAGTAAATAAATGACTTGTTACTTTTTGTCTTCATCATAGCAGAAAAACGCAGCCTATTCCCCATATTTTCATTATGATCTAACATAACACCAGTCAGTAGCATGGCGTCTCTCAGCTCATCTGAGAAGTCCCCTCTTCATCCATCTTCCTGTCGGCTTACCTTAAAAGGCCACTCTCCCAGGCTTCAGGCCTTTTACCAGAGGAGCTCGGTATGATGAAAGACAGAAGTGTTACTTTTAATTAAAGACCCGTGCGACGAAATGTTAACCAACTTGCGTGCGTCCAAATTATACAAAAAACTGTCATAAATTGAATCAAGTATGTGATATATAAACACAAAACATTGTCTTGTGTCATTTGTTGGAAAACTAGTGTAGTTTTCCAACAAATGACATGGCCGTTCGGAGTGCGTATCCCATTCGGAACTGGCCAGTTGGCTCCCGTTATCGCGGCTCGCAGTGTTGTCGGAGAACGTGGCCGTTCAAAAATGCATAGCCGTTTGGAGCAGGCCATTGCTTAACCCCTGCTCGTTGACTCTTGGGAAGTGACGAAGAATTTGGTTGTAACGTTAGTATATCCAGCGTCCAGCAGCAAAAGTGAACTGCAGTCAATGAGCTGCAGCCTGTAAAGACCCGCTGGGGACGACATTCCTGTCTCAGTTCCCCGCGTGTCCAAATTGCACCAAATTCGACAGGGCACTCTCTTGGGTCCCCACCAATACACCCGCCAAGTGTGAAGTAGATCGGATGAACAGTTCTTGAGATATGCGAAGGACACACACAGGCAGAAGAGATTCCTCACTTTATACTTATAGCGCAGTGCCCATTTGTGGCACGGCCATTCCTAGCGCGTGGCAGTTTGGAGCACATGGCTCCCTGTATAGCTATTGCGTGCAGCATTGTCGGGATGACGTGTCCGTTTGGAGCGCATGGCCATTCGGAGCAGACCGATTGCTTGGCCCCATGGAAGTGCTGCTTCCGTATGAACAGTTCTCGAGATTATGCGAAGGACATATCGCACAGACAGGTAGAAATGGACTCCTTGCTTTATAGTTAGACAGCTGGGTATTAAAATGTGACCAAATATAAAGAAAAACTGGCGGATAGCAGCTGATGCGGCCGCAACAGTGATGCATTGCCAACTAGGGTGGCAATTGCTATTTTACATATGCATATACAACAACGTTTAGAAATAAGCCACTTCCTAAAGGTGACATTTCCTTTTTTGTATTTTTTTTAATTCTCAGATTTTTATTTTGATTTACCTCATGCATGGTCTAAAATTGAACCATTCAAGCATGATAAGTGTATGCATGCCATATATGTGAGGAAATTGAGTTTTCTCCAGCATTCCAAGAACTGCATATATTTCATCAGACATTATCATGCCGCAAAGAAAACTATAATAGATGCACATTATTATCTAGAAAAAGAATGCATTTTGAATGAACTGACCTATACACTGTAATAAACAATGTACGCTGTAATTACAGATCTGGGGCAGCATTACACAGTGGGATACAATGCAGTCTTTCTGTGTTGCCCCCCCGAAGGTAGTCACATCCTCACCCAGACTTGATGGCACTCTTTTGTTGGCTCTCCTTAATTCTTCAGAGAGAAAAAAAGAGCAGCGATGAACAGAATCTTGAGTGTACCGCAGAAGAAGAAAAAAAAAAGGAGTGCATTTCTTGCTCACGGCTCCGTTCACATCCTCTCATCCAATTATCATTAATGTATGCCTTATGGTTAATCAGCTACAAAGCTCCCCATACCCTCCTTTAGCTCTTTCAGTCGTTTCTCGCCCCTTTTTTCTCCTCACTATGGCCTTAAGTAGAAGGAAGAGGTCAGGGTCTAGAAAAGCAATTCTCTTCAGGCTATAATTAGTGCCATGTAATAAGCAGCAACAAAGGCCAGGAAAAAAACTTGACAACAACCATGGGAGAGATGGCGATGATGGTCAAACACAAATTACCAGTTATTAAAAACAACACGCAAAATAATGCTCTCATTACTGCGAAAACATTTTCCACACACATCCCTCCTGCTGAAAAAAAAAAAAAAAAATAGAACAATGAGAGGATATACCCTTTGAAAAGTGATTATAAATTGTCTTGAGGGAGAGTGGCAAAAATGGGAAAGAGGGACGGTGTAGCACACCCTTGTGTTCTATAATTCTTTTCCGAGGAGATTGCAGACGCTCGCAAGTAATTCCACTTGACGGAACAAGGGGGCCCTTTTTGGAAGCAATTGGGAAGAGAACCAAAGTCTTATTCAGGGAAGTTAATCCCCGTTAATGGGTTTGTTTAAATTCAATAAAAGGGGAATATGCACAGAATGAATTATGAAAAAACGATTAATGAATGCTCCAGCAAGTAATCATTTTCCGGATAAATATGCACATGCATATTCATTTTCTCCCCCCCACACCCCCACAGCCCCGCACCCCCACTTCCCCACCCTTCTCCACCATAAAAATCTGCCTTATTTTAAGCACTCCCTTACAGCGACTGAGCCAGTGCAAAGTCACTGACTTTCAAGTAGATGAAAAAGAACCCCTCCCTTTTTTTTGTTTTAAAATATATACCCTGGGAGGCGATATCAATGCGTCTGATCGCTTGCCAAGCAGGTTTTTTCGGGGCCTTCTTGTCATAAAAGAGGGCCCCCCTGATAGCGTTGATGACCAGAGTAAGAGGACACTGTGGCAGGAGTGACAGGTGCGGGGACGGGGGGACACCGTCTGCCATACCAGGTGAAGCCTCCAAGCCTGGCAAAGGCCCCGAGGCTGAAAGAGAGAGAAATGACTGCCTAAAAGAGGGCCTGGAGACATCCTCGGGTTGTTTAGGGAGAGCATTTTTGAAGGGCTTAGCAGATGCTGTTAGAGTTACCCGCGGTGGTTTGGTTTCGGCTTTCCCCCCACAAAAAAACAAATATCTCTAAATATATCTAAAGCACGACTTGGTTGTCAATTGTGAAATGGCCATATATCTGCTGCAGGACTTAATGCCTAATTGCTTCCTCCCCAAAATGTGTTTATTCTTGATGTAAAATTCAGGCTCTGTGGTAATTGGTATGCATTTCATAGCCCTGTAGAAAAATAGCCTACAGCCCACACAGGATTTCAACATTTCATTAGTCTTCATTTAGAAGCAGCTCTTTTTTTTTTTTCTTCTTTTCTTCAGGTGAATGTTTGCTATGTTTGTCCAATTCAGCATGGCATCTTCGGTGTTTACACTATATGCTCAGGCTCGGCGCAAAACTGAAGGTCACAGAATTGGGTGACAAGTGGGGAGTCATCACAGCATCTGCTTGAGCAGCGGCCACTAATAAAAAAAAAATAAAAAATATCCACACACACCGGCGTGCACGGCGCGAAAGCCACACAAACTGCACTTAGATATAAACAGACGCAGCTCATGAGAGCCTTCGCAAACACACACAACAGCAGCAGCAGCAGCAGCAACCAAGAGACATTTACAAATTGGCTTCTTGGCTTGAACATCGCTTCCGTTCATAATTATTTCTCCCTGTCATTGGGGCCTCTGCACACTGCCGGTCCCCCTGCTAATGCTGTAAGCATGCCAAGCAACTCCAGAGCTGTCTCTGTGTTCAGGCAGCCAAGGAAATCTCTCACTGCAGCTAAAAGCCAATTATTTCCTCGTAGATCGGCAGGACTATTTGCCCCGATAATTATTCCTATATAACCTCTTTACAGGAGGAAATTGAAATAACACGGAGGCATTAATGAAAGAGGATAATTTCGCCCGTGCGCATTTTGTTGTGCCTCCTCGTTTTCGTACGCCCAAGTGGGCCAGCTCGTTGGCATTCCTGCAGAAACACCCTGCGGTGACGCTGGGAGGAAATGAAAAGGTAAAACCTTTGGTGTGTACATCCTCCATGGGAGGCTGAGATAACATCAGGTTGCCTGCCTTGATTGTGGCGACTGAAAATAACCCAAGTGAACATGAGCAGCAGTGTGCGGTTGAGGGTGCCCCCTATGTGTTTAAGTGCATTCGTGATTCGGCTGTGGGTGTGTGTAGAGGGAGAAAAATAACTTGTGGTGGGAGGGGGGTTTCAGACACTGTTTGACCATTCGACAAGCACTTTGCTTGAAGCATACCGACACCTTTAGGGGGCTTCAAGTGACCACATGAACCACTCTCCGCATGACTAATGCAGAGCCTATATCATATGTGCTACAAGTGAAGCTGAAAATATAGAAGTTTAGGTTAAGATTTATCAGATGTGATGATCATCCTCCACTTTCTCCATGCAGAATGCACGGATTCCTTTGACTTTGTTCTCATGGAAGAACATACAACAGGTATATGTTGTAGGTTTAACTCTCGTAACTCCTAATTAAAGCACATATTGGTCAACGTCAAGGAACGTCGCGCCATCTGAAGTGCTTCAGTTGATGCCCAGAACACACACCAGATGCATTATAAAGACAAAAGAATAAGTTTTTGTCGTAATGTTGTTCTGTCAATAGGAGCGTCAGACCAGGAAATGCTGCTCAAAATGTGTTTTTCAATTCCAAACATATTTTCTTATTCAATTTGAGCAATTTGTTGTAAAACTGTTGCCTTTCCGGACTGTTAATGTGTTGTGTTGACACTGTGAAATAGCATAATGGCTACTCCTGAGCAGGCAGCAATCTCCAGTTCTGAGAAGTGAAGCCAATGCGGAAGTGCTCTTTCTAATGGCCAGCAGGGGGCGAATCCTCTGGTTGCAAAAAGAAGTGTGATTGTATAGAAGTCTATGAGAAAATGGTCCTACATCTACATTGTAAACATGAGTTTATGGTCTCAATCGCTAGTTTCAAGTCTTCTTCAACACAGCATGATGTTCATTTAGTAAATTATGGTCCCATTTAGATTAAAATAGACCATAAAGCAGGCTACCTTGTGATTGACAGGTCGCTACCACGGTGTTGTCCAGTCTGGGATTTGTCCGTATTTTCGTCTTAGAACTTAAACCCTTTCACTGTTTGTTTTCAGTTCATTAAAGTTAATTGGAATATTTTGGTCGCCTAAAAATGTCTTATTTAGCACGCTCTTGTGTCACTTCTGGTTCCAAAAAATGGGAGATGGCCAAAAACCAAGATGGCGACGGCCAAAAACCAAGATGGCCGATCCCGAGGCTTCAAAACCATAGTCCACAAACCAATCATGATGCCCACTTCTTATAAAGAGTCTATGATCCTGACGAGTCGACGTCGGTAAACCAAGTCAATGACGAGTCTCAAGACACTGTGTTTGGGCTTCATTTTTTACTTTCCTCACATGTCGCGTGTGTGTGTGTGTGTAGCCCTTAACCCCTACTAGCAAGTTCTACCTCGAAAAAGAGTAAAATGTCACCCGGGACACACCATGAGAGTTACTAACATAAATTGTAGTAATGTGCATGCAGAACCTCTCCATGATACACAGTTTGACCTGAAGTATTACTAGAATGCAGAGGCAAGGTCTACTTCCCAAACGAGACGAAGCTGTGTAAACTTTCAACTACATTAACGCAATAGAAATAGGCTAAATGGGAATTGGCAGTAAAAGGATGCCCACATTAAGTTGTATGGTAAAACAGCACTGTGTATGTAGTCTGTATATGATAACAAAATGCCTTCAAGAAAAACCCTGAACTCACCGTGCCTCGAACTCGGACAAAGAAGACGGCAAGAAATAGAGAAAAAAACAGAAATAATCATTATATGTTCACAAATCTGATTTCCGCTTCGCAGTAATTTTTGAGCTTGAGTACTGCCGGGGCTGCACTTAGAGGCTGCTTCTTTTGTCCTGAAATGGCCTGTGCATATTCCAGACAATAGCTACCCCTGAGAAACACAAAAGGTTAGGGATGAGCAGAGGAGATAGAAAGGAACATTATCTGTGGCTCAAAATCCCTTTAGTTCTCAAGTGGAAGATGGAAATAGACCGAGATTAGTATGCCAAGTTTTATCATCTCGAGATTTATTATATGTTCTAGGAAGTACAAAGAGAAATAAAAGACAAATGCTTTTTTTAAAGTTCAGACCATCTATAATCTATGAGCGCCGGAGACCATTTCAATTTAATTTGGGACTTTGGAACAATGTCACAGACCTTTAAAGGTATATTCAGATGTAAGGGGAATGAGAAAGAAAGGACTTGGGAGTAGATGTTATACATTAATAGCAGCAGAATAGACCAGGAACAGTGTACCACTGTATATCGGTGTAAAAGACAGACTGTTATGATGTTAAAATATTAGCTTTGGGCTGATTTGTGGGGCTTAGGCAGGAATTTGAGGCCTATGCAATACTCTAAAGTAAATATATTATTTACTGAAATGATGAAACTAGACGGCACTGGTATTTTCAATAAGATAGGTTGAACCTGACAAACTGGTGGTAGGAAACATCTCTAAACAGTTTATTTTACAATTCTCTTTTCTTTTTTTATTTAGCCCCAGGTACATAATGGGTTAAAAAAAATGAATTGCTTGGACATTGGCTGAAAAAAATAAAATAAAACCACTTATTTTCATCAGTATTCAAGTGTAACAATCCATTCTTTAACCACTTGGATAGCCAATATGAATTAATTTGACCCCAAGAGCAATATCCCCGCAACTCCAGCAATGAAGACAAATGATAATTCTCACCCCCTCTGTACATTTGTGGACTAGTTTGGTAATTACTCTCACAACAGCACGGCAGCAACAGCGTGGGTGCATTTAGCCCAGCATTTCAATTAAGTATTGGCAAAGTCTAATTTGTCATTTACCAATTAGGATAAAGGCTGATTTGGCTCACTATTTCACAGCTAAATGGGGACCGAGTTAAGATGCAAATCATGATCCCTGTTTTCATTTTCTCTGTTTCTTTTTAAAAAATTCAGCCTTTTCCAGATGAGGGGAGAAGAAAATCCAGGAGCTATACATGTTGCTTTTGTTGGGTTTTTTTTTTGTGCTGGAACACAACGCTTTTCTGCTCACTTCGATCTCAAACCTTTCGATTACAGGTCTGTGCATTGGCAGCCATCTCAATAAAACATTGGACATCAGTGAGCTTTGCCTAAGGCTAGCTTTTGGGTTGTGGTCTGATCAAGAGGTTAGAACAAGAGCCGTCACACTGGTCAGCCAAGCAGATACTCTGTACCACAAGTTGTACCGTGCCTTTTAAATATATCAGCTAGGGCTGTCCATCGATTAAAATTGTTTTATCGCGATTAATTGCATGATCGGCCATGATTAATTGCAAATAAATTTTGTATCTGTTCAAAATGTATTTCTAAAAGGATATTTGTCAGATATTTTATACTCTTATCAACATGGGAGTGGGAAAATATGCTTGTTTTATGCAAATATATGTATGCATTTATTATTGGAAATCAATTAACAACACAAAACAATGACAAATATTGTCCAGAAACCCTCACAGGTAATTCGTTTAGCATATAAAATATGCTCAAATCATTACATGGGAAACTCAAGGCCAACAGGCAACAACAGCTGTCAGTGTGTCAGTGTGCTGACTTGACTATGACTTTCCCCCAAACTGCATGTGATTATCATAAAGTGAGCATGTCTGTAAAGGGGAGACTTGTGGGTACCCATAGAACCCATTTTCCCCCTTGGAAAATAGCCATGACAGTTTTTCCTCGCCAAGAGTTAGCTCAAGTTTGGAGCGTTATTTAACCGCCTTTGCGACAAGCTACTATGTTTTGTTATGACATGTTTGGTACCAATGAATTCCTTAGGTTTTCTTAGCCTGGAACAACCTCTGGGAGATTGATTGCGTTAATGTGTTAAAGAAATTAGTGGCGTTAAAACGAATTTGAGTTAACGCGTTATTATCGCGTCAACTTTGACAGCCCTAATATTAACGGAAAGTCTTTAACTGTATGATTATGAGTAAATCGCAGTAATCGGGTACAGGTTAGTACCTTTTCTAATTGTTAAACAAGTTTGTAGCTTTATCTATTCCCTTTCACTAGTCACAGCCATACAACACCACCACTGCTTTCATCTCACCTGATGAGGACATAATGTCATAGCTGGGCTTAATAAAGACTTTTTGGGAGCATCAACTCAGTGTGTGGCCGCCTTTTTGAAGAGCCATTTGTGCCCCATCATAAATTGTCAGACACCTACATCAGCAAAATACATAGTCATAAACTGTGGGAAGTATAACAGATTACCACTAAAAGTCATCATCAGCATCATAAATATAAAACAGGTTTAGATGAGGAGAGAGGGGGCGAGAGGTAGGCAGAGGAGGAACCTAAATGTAATAGATGTGTAAGGAAAGCTCTAATGTTAATAAAGGTGGGTTCCAATGCACTATGAATCACAATGAGTTTTGTAACATAAAGACACATGTTGACACATAATTAATACTTATATAGCAGTATATAGAATTGCTCATTCTGGTTTTGAGTTTCTGTGTGTGCATACAATGTGAGCGCACTTTACTTAAACAAGACTAAGAGACTACAGCCATGCTTGCGGCTCTGTGAGGCTGTATGCTAATGTCAGCATGCTAAAATGCCCACAATGGCAATGCTAACACTTTGATGCTAAGCTGGTTTAATGATTACCAGGCCAATGTAACCTCATACAACGGTTGGTATGATATCTTTTGAAACGTTATTTCTCATGTTTCGCACGTTTTCTTACGACTGTCCAGCAACACGTGATGAATGTCCATCAACACAATTTGGTTAGGTTTAGAAAAAGATTGTGGTTTGGGTTAAAATATCTACACTTGAAACATTAAGTTAGGTTCAGGCAACAAAACTACTCTATCTACGCTTGAAATACTTGGTTAGGTTTAGGAAAAGATCGTGGTTTGGGTTAAAATATCTACGCTTGAAATACTTGGTTAGGTTTAGGAAAAGATTGTGGTTTGGATTAAAATAACAACGAAAGTGGCGGTGGTGGTGTTTTTTTTCGTAGGTATAGCTACGAACGGTGTACAAGAACAGCCTGACTCGGTTCACCATCAAAGTTTAACGTCTTAGCATGCTAACATATGTGAATTACAGTAGCACCAAACACAAACATCAGCTGAGGCTGATGAGAATGTCATTCATTTAAGCAAGTATTTAGTCACGTAACAAAGGACTGGACAAAATACGAAATTTTAACTGATGACGGAGTTACATGAAAAGTCAAGGGACCACAAGAGTTTTTACAATTCATTCTGAGGAGTAGATGAACATGTGCACCAAATGTTATTGCAATCCATCCAAAAGACGCAGATGCATGGATATCATATGTCAAATTTGACCTGCTATATGTGGCTTTATGTACCAAATTTGACAATCCATCCAGTAGTTGTTGAGATGTTTCAGTCTGGACCAAAGTGGCGGGCCGACCGACAATTTGACATTGCCATACCTGTAAACAAACAAAAAAATGAGCAAGCTGCTTGCAGGAAGTCATTAAATCAATGCTTTTAATAAACTTTCTCTTCATGCACTCCTAGTTCTCTGGTCTGTGCACTCTTTACAGCTTCGGAGCACTCATCTTAACCTATAATCCAGGCTTGATCCTCACAACCTAAAATGTGTAGCCACCAAGGGCCTATTTGGCTTGTCAAATGGTTACTGAGTGAGATGCTAAAGCCCTACCTGCCCACTCACGGCGCGATAACAGTGTCAGCTAAATGCCAAGTGTAAATGTAAATGTGTATGCGGCTGATATAAGGACACAATTAGGCACAGGGGTGCATATAAACACAAATTTCAGGTGGCGAACCAATGCAGGACCTTTTACTGCTGTGGATGCAAAACATAAGATTTTTTTTTTTTTTAATCTCCCAGCAGTGCTACCTCCTGACACGAGCAGCATGTATGGAGATGAGGATTTTTTTTTGCTTCAATCGGTCCTTTTTAGCCTCAACTCTCCTGCGGAATATCGGCTGCAGCTTGATGGATGGCTTAATTAGAGCCCCGCATCCATAGTTGAATCACTTTCTAGAAATGAGCAAGCTGTCAACACCGCGAAGCAGATCAATCCTCCCAGTCGACCCTATTCCAACATTAGGCGCTCCATTCCAGTCCGATTGTTTGATGGAGTCCCCTGCATGAATCTGGGGAGGTGTTTTTTGGGGAGGGGATTTTTTAATCACAACAAAAAAATGATGAAAGATCCAAAATGGATTCAGATCAAGATCTCATCAAGCTGCCCCTGTGCTTCAGTGACTCCATTTGGCATTTTCAAGTTCACACGGTCTTGTGTCACAAACATGATGTACACATCAGACGTATTGTTTGCACATCAATCATTTTGAATGGTCAGGTGTGGTAAATGGTACTTAAGCCTGTTTGTCACAGGATGGAGGGGGAGCAACAGCGCCGTGGTCAGTACTGTTTGTTTTCGGTTTGGACAGGCGGTACTGTGTGCGGCGGTGGCAGGCGTTCAAGCTGGCCGTGCCCTCAGGGGGTAGGAGGAGGAGTTCGGGTTGGGAGGCGGCATTGTAGCAGATGTTTCCTGTCCGTCCGACGGGAGGGGCCGCGGGGAACGTCCGATGACAGAGACGAGCGGATCGGTGACCTCGCCTCCCCTCCTTTCCTCACACCTCCCCTCTCTCGACATGTGTCAGTCAGCGCCAGGTCAATATGGTGGCCCAGTGCGCCTGCCGCTCTGCCATGTGCTTCCAAGGCGGGGACTGGCAGCGCTGCACAGCGCCGCACACCAGCACGACTCATTTTCACCCCCTTTTCCACCTGCCAAGTGTGTCGGGGACCACGGGAATAAATGAGACCTTGTGGATAAACAAAAACACGCCTGATGAGCACTTGAGGAACATTAGAGACCGGAGCTTCACAGTTTGCTTTCTTTTTCCTGCGTAGGTAGGGTTAGTGTAACTGGTGTTTACTCTCTGCAGTCATATATTCTGAACTGTCAAACAAACCAAAATGCACATATGCAAGCAAATACACACCCATTTTCCTCTCACACCCACAACCCCCAACCTTCCCCCCCCACCCCCCTCCCTTCTATCTCTCGTGCCCTGGCTACCGGCTGCCATGGCTACCCACTCACATCCACCCACACGCACATCACCCAACCGCTGCAGTTTATCCCATTTGTAACACATGGCTGGCCATCGTACGGCTATGACCAAAGGGAACGCAACGGAGCCAGGCGGAGAGAAAGGGGTGTCGGGGGTTGCGGCGGCGGCGGCCGGATGGAGGGGCGGCTGGTGGACTGGAGCCGTGTTTGGCTCGGTCTGGTTGGCTGTAATTGGTGTCCACTCTTCCAGAAGCCCTGCAGTGATGGCGGACAGGATGACTCTGTCCGCATTTTCCCTGCCATCCGTAATGTGTGTGTGTGTGTGTGTGTGTGTGTGTACGTGTGCATGAGTGAATGGAGGCACACGCATTTAGGAGGGGGGGTGGGGGGGGCATACAACTGGTGACAGAGACACTGACAATGTCCATAGGGGGTGTGTGAGTGGGCAGCCAAGGGGTAAGTGTTACGATAAGTGGATGTAGCATCTCATTTGATCACATTATAACATTTATCTCACTCTTATATTATCTAATGCTCCGGCGTCATATCCCTATGCGACCTTTGTTGACATTATGAACAGAGGTCAAGTTTTATTTCGGGAGTGCCAAGGTTGAAATGGTATTGAATTTCAAAATAAAAGCCTTCTTTTGAATGAAAAAAGTAGGAAATAGTTTGCTTCATTTAACCACTGTCATTTTTGTCACCCTATTTTTTAAAGATTGGAGATTTGGGCTGCTCAATTAATACAAATTTTATCGAAATCGCACTATGGCCTACTGCAATTTTCAAAACATAGGAGGCGGAATATGTGTCAAAATACCATTTTAAATTAATTATCGTCATCCTGCGAGATGTCTTGGCCTAAACATCTTATTCTTCGGACTTAAAAAAAAGCATCTTTGTTTGGTACAAATCCCCACAAAAATTAAACCATAGTCATTTTATTGTTTTGCAATGAAAATTATGTAAAAATTATCATTCCTTCTTACATCGCAAATCATATTGCAATTGCAATATCAGTCAAAATAATCACAAAAAACTTCTTTTTTTAAGCCCTATTTAAAATACAGTCCTAATAATAATAATAAAGTCCTTCTGCAGGTCTGGAATTTCACACTAAAACTTTTGGCCAATGCTTGAAAATGAAACACAACATTGGCATTTTTCTAGCCGCAATTATATCTTATTATATATACATGGAGCTAATGGTATTCTGCGACAGGAGAGCATGGTAAAATGCATTGCGTATTAAATAATTTTTTGGCACTTTGCTTACACAGCTGATCGTATAAATATACAGTAGACAGGAAATAAAGTAGAGAGAAAAGGGTATTACTTGCAGGAAATTCTAACAATTTTTCATTAGATGATCACTGTTTTCTGTGTGAAAACTTAGATTGCAACGAGAGATAAATATCATACTTTTCTGTAATCCTTTATTGCTTTACACCACTAATTGTGTGCCCTTGCTCAACAGGATAGCCTGGCAATATTTGCATAGTATGATGAAATGTGTGTCTCATTGACTTCACCCATCCAGATGTTATATGAACTAGTGATCAGTCACAAGCTTGCGTCTGTTGTTTCACAGCATTGTAGCATTACGGCAGAAGATAGCATGCATATGTTCCATTTCTAAATGAATTTTTAACTAATTTGTTTTATTCAACCGTCAACATTCAACCCACATCATTTGGACTCAGACACGTGCCACATCACCCAGCAGTACACGGCGTCTACCATCTCCAGATGGAGAGCATACCCTTCAATTTACGGACCTTTGATAATGAGATTTAAGGAACAGCAGCCATCACTTTATCTAAAGGCATAAGAAAAATCTCTGAAAAATCTGTTATTAAGTAAATTGCCGCTTCAGTGTGCGTTCTCTTTATCCTAGCAGCCGTCTCCCACTCTCACTCCCACTCATTCTCTCTCTCTCTCTCTCTTCACAGAGAGGTGTTATCCTTGTCTGACAACTCCCCTATGAGTGAGAGAAAGAGAGCGAGAGTTGGAAGCAAAAGAGTGGAGACTAAGTGGAATGAATGCCAAGAGGAATTAGGTGAACCCTTTTGGCCTGACAAAGCTGGGAGGGCTCGGGAGGGATCTAATCATCACCTGTTACGAGCCTTCAGACTTGAATAGCCCTATCAAAAAAAGAAAAGTATCACGATTCAGAACCGTCAAGGTATCATGAAGAACAAAAAGAAATGTAATTTGTGTTCTAAAATCAATATTTTGCGTACACCAATTTAACAGAACATTACTGAAGTATATGAACATCCAAAAACAGAGCAGCATTAAACCTAAACTGCTCATTCAGATTAGATTATCCATGCCAACTTAAACTATTTATTTATTTATTAACACAAGCTCACAAGTTTCAGTTGAAGGCACCAAATCTCCCACTTCCTAAACTAGCAGGAAAAGAACATTCTACTTAAGAGCCAATCTCAGGTACGCTTCATCACACAAATCAATGTCAAAAGTTGCCTTTCTAACAAGCAGTCCAGTTCAGTTCATTACACATTAGAAAGGTTATTTTCGCGTTTCCATTATAGCAAAAGTTGTGGGTGCTACCAGTAGACCCACTCCATTCTTGGCACCACCATCGGTAGAGTTTCCAAGCGAGTTGAGCCGATACTAAAAAGGAGTAAAAGCACTGCAGAGCACCAATTGTTCAGAGGGAATCTTCACTATCGCGATACGGGACATCCGCCACAAACCTACTGTTTTCAAATAGCCAAGCTACCGTCAATAGCGACCCCAATTTTCAATTCACTTGACCTACTTGACCACTCGACTACTTGATTTTAAAAAATGGCAGCTCGCAAAACTACGTCGTTCACTACATCGTACAATGACGAAGTGCAGAAATTCCTCTGTTAGGTTGCCAGGTTCAACAAGTGCCACTTGATAAGGATGATGTCACGGCAGTTTCACGCGCCGCCGCCACGGCGATCAGCTGAGAATCTCGCCTACGCTGAGGGGGGTGCTATCTGCAGTGGAAGCACGGCACAGAGAAAAGAACCTGGTACCAAAAGTGAGTCCAGTCAAGTCAAGCAGAGCTGTACCATGCAGTGGAACCACAGCTTTAGGTAGCTAACATAGCTAAAGACTTCATAGCATCTAAGCTAGCATCTTGTTTACTGACACCCTGGAAATCGCAGTACAGTAGCTGCATTTAAACAGTCAGTTTTATCCTTAGCATCACTATCAAGTTAGGGTTGCTATGGCGATTCTGGTCAGTCAGGGAGGATTGCACAGAGTTTAAGTGCTTACAAATTAAATCAAATGACTAATTTGTGTGAATCTGACACCTGTTGGCCTCCGTAGATATGCACAGTGCAAGTGTGACGGCATGCAAGCACACGCACAAGACACGAATTCCATCAAAACCTCATCATAATGTTTTCCTATTAATTACCATTCTTGATCAAGCTTTTCCCGCCTTTCTCCTCTGCCTTTTTTCGAGATTTTCACCTCCAGGCAAAGCTATTAGCATGGCAACCGAAAAGAAATTCCAATTATTTCTTGCGTCTGAGGAAATGAAAATGGCACATTAAACATATCAATGTACCTTGTGATTAGTGTTTGCACATTTCTGTGTCACACATGGCCAAACCGTGGTGCAGATATGAACGCCACCAGTCTATTACCCAGATTTAATGTTTTGTGAAAAACCTCCCGAGTCAGATACCACATTGTTTGAGGTGAAAGCTGAGGTATATAGTCTCGTCGTTTTTCTTCAGAAATCTTTTCTCTAGCTTTAACTGTCTGTAATAATGAGGGTGATATAATTCTATGGGGTGTTATTATGTGATTAATCAGGCCTTTATAGACTCTACAGTAATGCAGAGGGCATTCTAGATGCCTCGATGCAACACAGTCATGGCCGTCTGTCTCTCTTTGGCTTTTGTTTCCTCTGTGTTCAGTCACTTGTTTATGGCTGACTTTAAAGCATGGCTGGTCATAAATAATACATCTATTACAGATAGATAACATCGCATATATCCAATGGGGAGATATCTTAATAGCAGGAAGTTATATAAATTTTAGTCAAGTGTTCTCAAGGGCAATTGCACCAGTCTTTCTTGGAACTGTAGAACGAACGCTGTGAATGTCAATAAGGGTAATAACATGTATGGATGCTGGGACGGTTGACAGGGAACCATTTGATTGCCATTATAAAGGCTGCTTGGACTGACATTATCGGTCACAGAATATGTTATGGCGCCTAGGAAGTGAAGTTTCTTTCAAACATTGCAAGTGTGTGTGTGTGTTGATTTCGTGAAAATGCTTAAATCCTGATTATCATGGTGATATATTATCACTAATGTGAAAGGGTTTACTTGATAATTGATTAACCTGAGGAATTATCACCCTGCTCCGCAGCTTTACAGACAGTTTCAGCCTCGTTTAGCTCGTTGTTTGGTTTTTATGGTCCCCACATTTACTGTAAGGTTTAGTCTCGCTGCGCTTATCAAGCTTGTTTTAGCAGCGGGAAGCCATTTTCAGCAAAACAATATCTGATAAATGCATGATAATGTGCTACCTGCACCACCACCAAACGGCAGAAAGATAAAGTTCGCAACTATAGCTACTAAAGAAAGTCCAACATGTGGCAGCTAAAGAGCCAGCTGTTTTTTTTCTCATTAGTCCACAGAGAAACCAGAGATAAAAGGAGAGTGAATATTGGACTTACATTTGTTTCAATTCAGATATTTTATGTGCATTTTTGCAGTATCGCATTAGAAAAAGCTGTATGTAAACAGCAAAATTTGATGAAACTTCTTCACTACGCTGTAGCCAATAAGCCGATTTTATTCACTCCAGACAGTTGATGGAAACGCGCCTTATTGGCATTTCTTTTTTTTACAACATTTGAAAAGTTTGCTTAAAATTCGCTCGACAATTGAATAAAAAACACAGTTACTGTCTTGTAAAATGTGGCCGAAAACACAACTCCAATGGGATAATATGTTGCGTTGTATTGGCTCGATGTTTGTAGCAATTGTTTGCTAGCATAACGTATTCTGTGAGCTTGTTTTGGATTTTTTTCTACCCTCTAGTGGCCAAAAAAATCAATAAGTGTGTAGCTTTGCAGAACAATCCTCTGTTTCTCATGTGTAACTTTTGTTTTGGCTGTAAGGAAACATGTCAGGAAGAGGAGTAAGTGAGAGTAACACACTGGTTATTTCTTCCTCTGTGTATCCTCCATACCCCGAAGCTAAATGCCAGCCTGATAGGTAATCTATAAACCATTCCCAAAACCTAAACAACACAGAATACCAATATCAACCTTGCGCAGCATCACCTCTCTTTCAACACGTGTGGACACCTGGTGCATGTATACAACCTCAAAGTCTGGCTCCAGACCAAAACCGAGTCCAAACTCAGTGGCAATCTAGATTAGCTGGACCCAATAGTGCTGACCAGGGATTAGCCAGCGGGGGAACTCCACTGAATACACAGCCAACAAATTAGATGTTTTCCCCCCAGGGTCTTGTTAAATCTTTAGAGAGGAGACATTCGGTGCTCGTGGGACTCAGCAGGTAATCCGCTGTGGAGCACAAAAGGTCCCGTTTGGATGGAACTGGCCAGATCTACCCACTGGAGCTTTGGCTTTCCTGAGATGGGATTGAAAGGGAGACTCAGTGGCCACAAAGCCTCTCCCCAGCTGGCCTTGCACAGCCTCTCTCTGGAGATTACTGGGCCAGAGAAAGTGTCTTAATGGAAAATAGCTTTGGATGGGTATTTTGTGAGGCTAAGTGGAACAGAAGAAGATGATAGTCGATCGACGACCTATGTTGGGGAGTCTATATGTGGACGACTTTGCTTGTTATGCGTGTGAATGCACACACATTGTTACCTTCACACCTGTGTTGCCTGCCCCAGCTGACATTAACTTCTCATGTCTCGCCTGTCTATCTGTGTGACAGGTGAGTGAGTAAAAGGGCCGCTCCCTCGCCTGAAATAGAAGAAAAATAATCTCATTCCTGACTCGCGTCTATCTTCCCCTTGACGCCGTGTGCCTGGGCTGCCCTGTGAGATTTGGGTCAGTTTAGATCTATTGACCCTACAGGGCTCAGTCAGAGTAAGCCTGAGGGCTACTATGACAGATGTTGTCTAGTGGCACACTGAAATGAATGTGTTTTTTAAAAGAAAAGGATAGACGGACAGAGAAGAAAGCGTGTCTGAAAATTGATCCGTTGAGTTACTCTGTCCTTTGACTTTGGTAAAATGCGAATAGCTACACATCTGGAAGTATAGACACTATATATGAGCTAATAAAGAGAATCTATTAATTAAAATGTTACTTAAATCATCAGTAAATTCAACTTATGGACTTTGACCTGCTAATTTTATGTCTTTGACCAAAAGCAAGCCATCTTATCATTGCTAACCTGAGTCCAAAATGAAGAAAATGTTTTTATATTTTAGCTGTTTCACTATTTCCTTTTATTAAACCTCCTCTGTTGGAGTATTTACTGCTCCACAAAAGAGTAATGGTTTTGCAGACAGTTATGAGACAGGATTCCATGGTACAAATACATCTTTTTGAATAAACTGTGTGAACTTATTAACAAGTTAACGAGTTCAGCTAACGGGCGTTTGTGAGCTTTATGTTCCCTCTTGAGTAACATTTTAGATTTTTTAGAATATGAAGCCACATACCAAAGAAGAAGGTTTCTAATTATATTATATTGTATTTTGTACAAATGCTGACAAAAGTAAGAATGTATTTTACCAATTAGATCAGGTAGATAATGTGGCGAGAGGATTTTCAAATTTTATGTGGAACGCTGACATGTAAAGCTGTGAGAAGGGCAAATGTGGCCCAACGAAAAAAGAAAAAAAAACGTCTTTATTCATCTTTTCAAAAAAGTTTAATTCATATTTTGACATTTCTAAAAAAATATATTAAAAAAAGTGTGCAGCTCTTTCAGTCTGAATGCAAAACTAATTTCCTATTTGTACAATATCGCTATGGGCCTTGGCCATAACCTTGACAAAATTGAACAGACCATCAGTAGGCTATTGTGCTGTTGCATAACTGTTGCAAGGCTGCACAAGGGCCTACTGTAAAATTTTAAAAAAAAGAAGTTAGACTTAGGAAAAGTAGTGTTCCAATCAAATTTCTTTAAAAAAATGTATAATGCTTTTTCATTCACATCTGCCAATTTTTGTATGTTGAGTCGATGTGTAACTGTAAATGCCCAGATCAGAGTCCTGGGGTCCTTTTACCATGGCCAATGTTCCAAGGAGATGTGCAACATTTATTTGTCTGGCAGTAATGAGGAGAGGCAGGCTCGGGGTGCTGTCAGGCGTGCCCTGATTCGCACCCCTCTAACACACACATAAACACACCCAAACTACCGACGCCACCAACCCAAGCGAAGCACGCCATTCGTTACAGCGAGAAGCAAAATCTCAGTAAACTTCAATAAGGCTCGACTTTCGGAGAGAGAAGGTGCAGACACACTTGACTGGGTGAGAGATGTGACAAACACAGTCGGAGGGGGGATTGTTCCCAGACATTCAGATGTAAAAGTAGCTGGTGTGCACCGCGAGCGATATAGTTTACGCTCGTGTTTATCTTGTATTAAAAGTTTCAGTGTCATTGTGGTTTTTTCTCTCTCTCTCTCTCTCTCTCTCTCGCACACACAGATGCTCGCAAATCCTGTTGTTGTTATTGCTCAGCAGAGTAAGATAGTACTGTATACGAGGACGCTGAATGGAGTGAGCGAACGCATGCCTGGTGGGTCTCCGCACTGTTAATTCAGTTATATGGCTGCTCTGCAAAAGCAATGGGACTTAATTAAATGTCTCACCTAGAGCAGTGGAGGATCATGTTGCCACTAAATCCGGTTTGAGGTAATGCCGCACTTTATTGTGACGATCAGTGCTTCCCCAGGGGTTCAATTACAGCTGAATCTAATTGAAGGGGAACCGTGCAACAATGCCGCCCCCACCCTCCCCCCCCCCCACCTGTCCCTTTCCCTTTTTGTTCTTCATAATCAAAGTCTCCGGCATTTTAACTAAGTCGGATTACCTTGGGAAGTCTTAGGAAACTCTTTTGTGGACCGGAGACGAACCGCCGGTGGCAGAGGTCCACAAACTCATTACCTGAGTTTAAAGCAGAATTGCCTTTTACAAAAGAGTGTAATATCCTCCAATTAATTGTCCTTATATGAAGTCAATTAATTAACTTAAACCGTAATAGGCTGGGATCTTCTTTTCTTGCCGAGCAGTCGAACGAGTCCTCGCATGTGTTAAATCGGGAGTTATTGAGCTGTTCCTAAAAAAAATAATTTGATAAAGTGGTTGACAGTCTTCTTGGAATCGCGAGTGGTTTCCATAGTAACCCAGCTGAAGTGTTACGGCCAAAATCATCATGAAAGATGATATGTTAAAAAAAAAAGATAAAAAACCCCTGACTTAGGATTATATTTGTGAAACTCTATGCGACACCCGTTAAGAGTCCCCGAGGAGAGAGAAAACAAACAAGATAGAAGTCTTAAGGTAGATATTTTGATGTTTTTGTTCGCAACTGCACGCTGATCACCATCTCACAGTTCATTAACCGTGAGTAAGAGACTCTGTCCAACAAGCTGCCAGTCACAACACTGTCTCTAGGGGCTTCATTTAAGAAAAAAAGACTCTCTGCCAAGTTTTATTGAATAATTATTTATTGAAAACTGAAGAAAAAATGATGAAACAACAAAAATGGTGCAGTAATACACTTCAGTCAATAAAAAAAAAAAAAAAAGAAGCATTTTATGTTGGGCTGTCCCAACGCACAAAATAACGCAAATTTGTTTTAACGCCTTAATTTCTGAAACGCATTGACGCAATCAATCTGTCGGAGGTTGTAGTGGGCTCAGTTTTAAAACTACAGTGAAGTTACTGGCATCATATGAAACTAAGCATCCATTGGTACCAACCATGTCATACTAGCTTGTTGCGAAGGATGTTAAATAAAACTCGAAACAAAAATTGGCATGGCCATTTTCAAAGGGGTCCCTTGACCTCTGACCTCAAAATATGTGAATGAAAATGGGTTTTATGGGTACCCACGCGTCTCCCCTTTACAGACACGCCCACATTATGATAATCACATGCAGTTTGGGGCAAGTCATAGTCAAGTCAGCATGCTGACACACTGACAGCTGTTGATGCCTGTTGGGCTGCAGTTTGCCATGTTATGATTTGAGCATATTTTTTATGCTAAATGCAGTACCTGTGAGGGTTTCTGGACAATATCTGTCATTGTTTTGTGTCGTTAATTGATTTCTAATTTTAAATATATACATACAGTTGCATAAAGCAAACATATTTGCCCACTCCCATGTTGATAAGAGTATTAAATACTTGACAAATCTCCCTTTAAGGTACATTTTGAGGGCTTTGGGTCTCAAAAGGGTTGTTCAATTGGTAATCCTTGCAGTATATAAAGTAAAGTTCAGTTTGCCCTTACAAAGCTACAACATTAAAATGCTGCTCAGACAGTCACATTCTCATATATTATTTGGTTTATTATAACACTGACACGAGCCATTCTGTATTACGAGCGCTTTTACTTTTCAAGCTTCAAGTGCTTCTTTTTTACTGATAAGTAACACTTTGAATGCAGAACTTGGTGTTGCAACATTTACATAAGCAAAGCATCTGCATACCTTTCATTAATATAGAGTTTTTTCTCAGTTGCCCGAGGAAACACACCCTTTACTTTGGCCCTTTTCACCGACTCCATCCTCACATAATACATCAGCTTTGTACACTATACGTTAAAGTCTACTGTGAAACATAAGGCAAAAAATCAGTCTTTCCAAAAAAAAACGTCCCCCATCATTCCTGAACTTGTCAATAAATCTCCAACCCATTGTGTTGTTGTCCCGCGGAGAGAGGCTTATTTATACGTTCACTGCAGGGATTCCAGTCATTTCACTTCCAATTCATCAGGCTTAATAGGTATACTTGAAAGGGGCTGGGGATCCGGCTGCATTAGCTCTGTCCATTTCTTCTTCTAAGTTACCTAGCTTGCAGTAAAAGTGCACAGTATATTTCCCACATAATTGCATCTTTGTACCAAAAAACATACGTCAAGGTTATTAGAAACCGTAACAGAAATGTAACGGGGAAGGAAATGGGACATTTGTTTGTCACCGGAGGGTTTATTTTTTTTGTTTCTTTACACTAAAGGACATTCTTACTAGCTAGTAGATGGACATTTGTTGCTATTAAATAACTATTTTGTAAAAAAGTCTAAACCATGATGAATTGGATCTGACTTGCAAGCATACACACATCAAAATAAAGACATAAATACAGCATAGCCATGTTTTAAAAGGACTTCTTCTAAGCGGGTTTAGGGAGTTAAAGAAACACGGATTCCCCTGAGTTTTCTTCCTCTTTGTCTGTCTGCCTGCATCGCTGTAAAGCTAATCAAAATTGACAGGTCCTGCTTTGCAAATCCCTCCACTCATGCATGCATTCTCATCCACACATTACCTCCATTGTAGACCCATATCAAGTTAAATAAATAAACATTAACCACTGCGCTGAATAGATAGTCGAGGGAAACCTAATGAGACAAAACATTGAGATCGTAACATCTCCCTCCCTGGAGACTGATATGAAATTGAACGCGATTAATAAAAGGCCTCAAATTAATTGTCGTCGTCTTTTGTTTCGGCTCAGAGTTGAAACTTGAATGTGATGTGATTTTAAAAGGGAACGAAAGGTGCAGGAGGAAGAAGCGAGCCAAACTCTGTCTCTTTTTATTGAGAGACGAGATGTAATCCTTTATTTTTTTTTGCAAAAACGGAGCCAGTTTAGCATTTAAGTCATGTGGTATGTGTGTGTGTTTTCCATTTTTCTGAGAATTAGATAGCACCACAGTCAACATTTTCCATTTCCATTTTCTTGTCAACACATTGATTCATTTATTAGTCTTGAATGAATTTCTTTCTATGTTGATTTGGAACAATGATAGCTGGGTGTTTTGTAACCTGAGACATCTGTAATTTAATTATATAAAACCAAAATGTTTTTTTATTCTAAAAAAATTCTAAGCTTTAAAAAAAAAACAATATAAGCTATATACAAAAAAAACTACAAAAAGCAAACCGCAGCCCAACTCCTTATCCCCGCTGCTTTCAAGCTGCTTTTAGATGCAAAAGCAGAATGGGATAAAACATTATGAAAAATAATTGCCATTTACATTGGCATATAGCCAAGGTAGAACTAATTGAAACACTCCTCCTAATGCAGAGTTTTATTTGTTGTTGTTATTCTATTTTTTTTAGTTTCCGATTTTCACTTCCATAGCATAAAAGATGCCTTTCAGTTTTATAACCTCTTGTGACCTAATGCCTTTTGGGAAAGTCTGTTTTATTCAGTGTTCGCACAGTGTAATACGGAAGTGTTTGAAATGTTCCTTATTGTTATAATGAAAATACTTTACCAAAGTTGCCAGTGGGAAAAAATGCTATGCTATACTGAGCAGGAGGATTGTGTCACTTGCACTACTGGCGTATTAGGAAAGATTGTCAGTGTGCAGTTGGAATAAGAGACTGTAACTAGTAGCATAAAGGTAAAATGTTATTTTATAACCTACTTTTCATGCATAAATTGGTATCCCCAGACCCCCCTAAGTGTGCTTCGCCTCCCTTTTTCATGTTAGAGCAACAGCTCCTCAAAATGTCTGTACACGTCCATGCATTTTGGCATATTTCAAGTCATGCAGAATTAGCTATTAGCACTTCCTGTTTGCACTGTATCAATGGGTGTACAGACAATTATAATTAGATTACTTTGATACTAGAGAAAACTTTGAAAAGTGATAATTTTCAAGCCAGATCTGAAGCTATACAAGGAACGTCTTTTTTTCTATTATATATTGTATTTACAGATGTTCTGAACAATATTAATATCTGCGGAAAGTCTAGGTAATTCTGAATTTAACAGCTGTGTCTGTGTTCAGATTTGAGTTATGACTCTTCAAAAAAGAGTGTGATTTTTTTTTTTTATGTAAATTGCATCAGGTGCAAAAAGTTTAAATTGCCTGATTGGATTGTTAAAAATTATTAACTCAGATTCTTGTTCAACATAAAACAAGCACTACCTGATCTCATAGGAAGGTGTATAAATAGCACAATATTTTAAATGACATTCCGCAAGTCATGATAACCCATTTTAGGCTTTTCGCGTGTCATTTAACACCGGGTTGTTACCATTACCACGTTTGCGGTAATGTTTAGGCAAAAAAAAACGATGGTAACGGCAACAGTTAGGTTTAAGCAACAAAACCACTTAGTTAGGTTTAGGAAAAAAATCATGGTTGTGCTTGAAATAAGCATGTAAACTAAGTAAAATACGTACATGAACAAAATAATAAGTACGGAAAACACGTCAGAAATGTAACTAATAAGTAACTTCAAAATAACTCAACAACACTTTGGGACATGAACACCGGTCTTCTGGTTGAAAGTCCTGTATTTGATGTTGCTTGAAATAAACACGTAAACTAAGTAAAATACGTACATAAACAACATAGTATAAGTACGGAAAATGCGTCACAAAACGTCACTAACATAACTTCAAAATAACTCAACAACACTTTGGGACACAAACACCGGTCTTCTTGTTGAAAGTCCTGTGTTTGTTGGACCCATCCGCTTCCCCTTCCGCCCACCATAAGTGGCCTCTCTTACTTTTTATCCTACGTCACTAGCTGTGAGCGTAGCGTTTACATTGCAGTCAGTACTGACTATATGGTGTGAAATGACGAGCATTATTGCACGTGAAACGACTTGAATTGCCAGGTCATTCATAGACTATTTGGTTAGCTGTCAATACTTTCCTTCAAACTTAAGAACCCCCCGCCCTTATACTGTACATTTATATTGTAGGGTAGCATACTGTATATACCACGACCTTCATTTTCTTCCTTTTTCCAGAACCCCAGTAAACAAATACCAAAACACTCCACTTGTGGATGCTGCTTAAGCTCATCAAAAGCCCAGTCACATAGTTTCTGGTTATCTCCCTCCAGGGCTCCTCTACCAGACACGAGAGAATAAACTGTGTGCTGAATAACAATACATAAAGAGTTAATGGAGTTCAGATGCTGGTCTTCCCTCGTGTCTCTCCACCTCTCAACCTAACACTTGGACGGATGCTGGATGGCAGTTCCCAGGTCACAATGTGAATGACTCACCAAGTTTTTGGCTGGAACAGATGACTGGATTGCAAAAAGGTGACTAACGCCGTCTGTCATTTCACAAATCACATGTTGGTTTGTAATTTGTCGTACATCCTCTGCGGAGCAAATCTGCACACATCTAAAGAAAAAATCCAGACCATTCATTAACAGATTCTCTTCAGCCAAATCACGTAGTAACTCCAGTAAGTCGTAACCAATTTTTTTAAACTAAGGAAGTCCATCTGTCGAACACAAGATGTGTTCCGTTTGGTTTGTACTCTCGATGAACTTGCGGCATAGTGAGAGGTCCTTGTGTGGGTTGGGAAGGCAGACGCAAGGACACTCAGCAGATGGACCCCACTTCAGCTCCGCGACAGGGTGACTGGTGGGGGGAAATAGGAGGTCCAGCAGGCTCGAAGACCCCACAAGTCTCTGGCATTGGCCCGCCATCTCACACACACACAGCCCACGCACGCTCACAATCCCTTGTCTTGGTGACAAAAGTGAGAAACTTCACACTCGATCTCAGCGGATGCAGGACAGGTGGTGAGGAGGATGGAGGGGAGGTGAGAAGAGAAAAGGAAAGAAAGAAGAGGCAAGAGCAGCTGAAGTGAAGGAGACACGCTCGCATGCAAAAAGCGTCTTGGCAGCGATATAAAGTTGGCTGTGCGTAACTGTTCTCTGGCCTAACAACAGTTTGGCTGATCGACGCGCTGGCAAAAGCTCAACTCGCTCCCCAAAGGTGACAGCAGACGCTCAAGCCAGGTGGAGCAGTGACATTGGTGTCAGACGTCCCACTTGGAATTCAAGTTAGGAGAGAGAGACACTGTATGTCATTGTCTTGCTGGCAAGACACCACAATCTCAACACCACATTCTTCAGTTCTGAGTGACTGTTACCTGTAGGACTGTACTGTTTGGTTGTTTCATGTTGATGAGAGAGTCTTTAATGTTTCCATGGTAGCTACTTACTCTAGAGGGTATTTCAGGGTCGTGGCTAGAAGGTAAATAGTGAAAAACTTGCAAAAACTCTCGCGAGACTCGCTGCCCGATGACCTACCCTAACCTTAACCATTCAATGTCAATGTCTGACCTTAACCATTCAATGTCAACGTCTAACCTTAACCATTCAATGTCAATGTCTAATCTTAACCATTCAATGTCAATGTGTAACCTTAACCATTCAATGTCAACGTCTAACCTTAACCATTCAATGTCAATGTCTAATCTTAACCATTCAATGTCAATGTCTAACCTTAACCATTCAATGTCAACGTCTAACCTTAACCATTCAATGTCAACGTCTAACCTTAACCATTCAATGTCAACGTCTAACCTTAACCATTCAATTTCAATGTCAACGTCTAACCTTAACCATTCAATGTCAATGTCTAACCTTAACCATTCAAGGTCAACACCTAACCTTAACCATCTTGCAAGAGTTTCGCAATTTACATGTTACCTTCTAGACACAATCGTATTTCGGTGCTTGCCAGGCAGTATGAGGTAAGCTCCTATTGCTAAAAAATTTAAGAAAAAAAATATATACCTTATGTTAAGGAAAAACTGAGTGAATGTAAACTCGTTAGCAAGTGAGCAGAGAGGTTAAACAGTTAGCTAAAATAATGCATAATTGGTTAAAATAGATGGCTAAAAAGGAATGGATATACAGAGAAGATTAAATTAAATGGATAAATAGATATAATTATTAGCTAAAAGTAATGGATACATGGTTGAAATAGTTATCTAAAAGTAATAAATAGAAATATGAAATAGTTTAAAAATAGTTAGGTAAATGTAACATAAATTGTTGAAATAGTTAGCTAAGTTGTTAGCTAAAACAAGTAGAACAAGTTGAAATAGTTAGCTAAAAGTTATGGATAAATAGAGAAAATATTAGCTTAAAGTAGGCTAATGGATCAACAAAAAAATAGCTGTCTAAAAGTGATTGGTAAGTAGTTGAAATAGTAATTTAAGTAATGGATAAATAGTTAAAGCAACAGTACACAGTCACATTTAGGGGTATCTATTGGCAGAAATGGAACATAATATTCGTAGGTATGTTTTATGTAGTATATAATCACCTGAAAATATGAATGATTGGGTTTTCGGCTCCTTAGAATGAGCTGCTTATATCTGCAACATCACCACCAGATGTCACCATAACCTATACACTGCACCTTTAATTTAGCTGAATTGGATAAATGGTTTGTTGTAAATGATATTTAGCAAAACAAAAGTAATAGAAAGTGAATATTTCAACCATTTATCTGTCACTCCAAGTGGTTGTAGTACAAATGCAAACTTGACATGAAAAAAAAACATCATTGCTTTATAGTTAATGGGGTTAAATATCATCCAGTCTAAAAATCTATTCAAATGAACACATTGGACTGTGGAGGTAATTTAGACCAAAATGCTTGGGAACCTCATAGACTATAATATTGCTTTATGTGATAACGGCTACTGAGAGTTGTTTTCCTAAATATGATTTTGAATTAAATATGTTTGTGATTATAAGTAATCTGTGGTTGGTAAGTTTCAGGAGATAAATATTTCAGGGGGGCCTGGAGGCATTTACACATTACAGCCATTAATCTGCGGGCGTGATTTGCTTACCCTTCCCTCAATCAAACAACTCGCATTTCACACTCGCTTTCTCATCTGGGAGATGACACAAACAGGGTAATTCACCCTTATCTCCGGCCAGGTTCTCAAATCCAATAAACACAGTTCCCCCATTGCCTTTTGAAGATGGGATTCCCTGTTGAGCACAGCCAGATATTGGCTTTGTGTGCCGTGCAAAGGGCCTAACAATGGAGAACACAATGGAGGTGTAATTGACAAATTTAGAGGATGGTTGAAGCCACGAGCATCAAAGGACGAGCTACTAAACACACCCCCTTACAAACAACCTCTTAACCATCCCACATTAATAGTGCATTTACCTGCTTGTTGAGTAATCCTTTTGTTGTAGCCGCTGTTTCAGGTAAAAAAAAAAAAAAGGACTTTTCAAGACGATAAAAAGAATGCAGTTTGTTTTAATAACGGTTGCTACTGTCTTCGCCCCCCCTCCTTCCGTCTCCTTTCCACCCACCATCAGCACCATTACCACCACCAGCCCAAGGTGAAACCCTGATAATTGGTCATATGGGATGGGGGCTGATATTGCTCTGGCAAAGCCACTTGATGTGTCGCTGAACAGGCCAATGATGAAGCCGCTGCCATCTGCCCTGCTTTTCCACTCTTCAGCACATTTCCACGCAGATTATCATCACCTCTAATTTATGACATACTTTTTTTTAGTGTCTCTGTGTAGTGTTCGGTGTTGGAAATTGCATGTGAACTAATCACTCACTGATTGCACCGCGGCTTTTAGTACCAAGAATTGCATCTATGATTTATAAATGATTGGAAATGAACGTTGTTTCTTTGATTTATATAAGGGTAATTGTTGCTCGGGTATGATTTTTTTATTTTTTTTTTTTTCTCTGTGTGTGTGTGTGTTTGCTTGTTTAGTGTTCCTCCCAGGTTTTCCCCCTGCCATTCTTTGTTCTGTGAGTTATGGGGGTTCAACAGGCTACCATATGGACAGTAAATGTGGTTTCTGTCACCGCAAAACTCTTTTACACTTTACTAGTGCTTTGCTTTCTTAATCATGAGCGCCATTATCATTACCGTTGATGTAGCATTTTGTTTTGGTCGTTAGACTCAGGGCTTTGCATGATTAAAAATAAAATATATGGCACGGTGCAATCTGCGGCGTCTGTTGTGCCTGCCGAACCAGCAGTTTCTGCCTGCATTGTTATTGCTCTCATCAAACCCTACAAATGTATATTTCAGACATTACGCTTCCTTCCGCTGCGAGATCGCAGTCGCATGGCAGTTTTATCATCCGGTTGGGCGAAGCCGCACATAAATATTTTATATTCCTAAAGTCAACAGCATTTCTAGCACCTTAGAAGGCCCCTGTAGAAAGTTGGGTTTACAGCGACAATGATGTTGTTGGTTGATGTCACGCGCTCGCCTATCAATCACATCCGAGATACTCGGTCGATTGCGATGATATCCGCCCCGCTATCGCACCAGAAGCAGCCGAACGCCCTGCAGGCTGCCTGAATACTGCACTGCAGTCATGTATCACCTGTTTCCTTTCTTCCTCTGCTTTGTTTTGGGGGGTGTTTTGAGCCATTGCATCAAACCCCTTCTTCTTTTCCTCCCCACAATTCATCTGAAGGGATTCTCTGTGTTAGGCTTGGAAGCTCCATAAAGCCATGCGACGAGTAAATTAAAATATCAAACCTCGGAAACAGAGCGACTGACAGGATTATGGCGCAGAAAGTCCACTTGCGGATGAAGGAAGTGAACACTGAAAAATAGGACAGAGGGAGAAAGCAACGCGTTCTCTTGGCAAGAAAAGCGACTCACCGCATGAAAAAAAGCAGGTTCTAATAAAAATAGCAGCCCTCTCCAGCCTTCAATCCGCTGTCTTCGGCGTGCCCACACATTCAAATAGAAAAGCTGTAAAATGTCGCAGCATTTCTTTACACATATTACTTAATTGGTCGAGATAGGGTGTCAGCACAGCGTGCGGCAAAATGATTGTCTCCCCTAAATAGTCGCACGTCTCACATTCCATGACAATTATTGACAATAAGAAAAAGTTAAGCTGAATTCACGAGGCAGCACTAATGAGGTGTCATCGCCATGCCAAGCCATCGCGGAAACAACTTTAGGGGACGACGGTGGAGACAGACGCCTTAGCAAGCACTCTGATTCTCTCTCACTCTTCATGAAACCGGTTAATGGCTCAAGTGCAGAGCCCCAAATGAAGCAGGGACAAAGAGCAATCGGCCCGTGTCTGAACGCCCGCTTTACACTTCAGCATGCAGCACACGCACTTAATATTCCTGCATTTATCAATGGAGACCTCTCTCTCCCCCGGAAAGACAAGAGCATATGCAAACGACCCTTGACAGAAGGCATTTGATATGCTAAAAGATCCTGATAAATGGTATTAACTTGGCCAGGTGCTTCCCAGCATATGAATAAAAAGGGGATTTGAGAGAACAACAATATTCAGTAAGCGAGAGAAAAGGTGAAAAGGAGTCGAGACGCGCACGCGGGAATTGTATGAAGCCAAATGCAACTAAGGGAAAATCCACAAAACCCATGATATCAGCACTTCATCTCGTGGGGTATCTACATGCCGGAGTCTGTGCTGGAGCTGCTCCGCCACAGCCTGCATACAAATGTAAAAATTACATTTCCCCAGACTATGGCAACCAGAGCCAGTCGAGCATGTTCTCAACACACTTACAAGTTCCTACAAATGCCCTTTGGATCCTAATATTTATGCCTTTGACCATGTGTTGGTGGAGTTAATGAAATGAATCTAAGACGGCCTGTTTCTTACCGAAAAAGGTTTGCCTTAAGTCAAATTACATTGTGGCTCAGCTATAAGAGCGCCGTTTCGCCACCTTTTTTTGTTCCTACCAGAAATTGGGTGCCCTTTTCTGAACCCACCACCGAGCCCGCTGTCGATAGAAAATGAACACCTAACACTTGCCCCCTTTTGTCTGATTTAAACAGAGGTTGGGAAGCCAGGGCGATTGATCCGGAGGCATATATCAATAGCACAACGTCGAGATACTCAGCACTTTTCGGAAGGAGGCTGCATTTCCGTTTTAATGTGTGGTCTTGAAAGCTGAGAGGGGAGGTGGCGGCATTTGGATTCCGGCACCAGCACCGGCGCGTTCGGATTCCTCCGCAGCTATTTAGCCAATGCATGAAAACATGTATCAGTTTTACGTCCGTGTCTCCTAAGAGACAATGCACTTTGCTGTTTGTGCAATAAGCTGGAAATTTTGAGCTGGAGATCAATCTCTCTTGCTGATCAAGGTGGTTGTTTGAAAGGGAGACGCGAGACCACACATTGACCATGTTGTCCTTTGCAATTCAGCCGATATGTATGAACATGTGTTCATCCCATATGGATTCTGTCAGTCGCCAAGCAACATGACTATAGCACAGCCTTCAAGCTTATTTTATTATATTTTTGTAACACAAGGTGATTTAGCTAGCTTGAAAATGAACACGTAAATAATAATTTAAAGAGGACCTACTATGCTTGTGTGCTTTTTTTTTCCCTTTCATTTTGTGTTAAGTATTTAATACTCTTATCAACATGAGAGTGGGTAAATATGACTGCTTTATGTAAATGTAGGTCTATATTTATTGTTGGAAATCAATTAACAACACAAAACAATGACACATATTTTGCAGAAACCCTCACAGGTACTGCATTTAGGATAAAAAATATGCTCAAATCATAATATAGCAAACTGCAGCCCAACAGGCAACAACAGCTGTCAGTGTGCTGACTTGACTATGACTTGCCCCAAACTGCATGTGATTATCATAAAGTGGGCATGTCTGTAAAGGGGAGACTCGTGGGTACCAATAGTACCCATTTTCATTCACATATCTGGAGGTCAGAGGTCAAGGGACCCCTTTGAAATGGCCATGACAGTTTTTCCTTGCCAAAATTGAGAGCAAGTTTGGAGCATTATTTAGCCTTCTTTGCGAGCTAGTATGACATGATTGGTACCAATGGATTCCTTAGATTTTCATATGATGCCAGTATCATCACTCTAGCTTTAAAACTGAGCCCGGTGCAACCTCCGAAAGATTGATTGCGTTAATGCGTTAAAGAAATAAGTGGCATTAAAAACAAATTTTGTGTTAACTTTGACAGCCCCTAATTTCCAGCTAGTTTGGCACACCCTCAAACAAAGTTAGTTAGAGCGGAGCTGGAGCGGAGTCCGAAGAGTTTGGTTCAGTTGACCAATCGCAACAGAGAGGGGCCAGCTGACCAATCAGAGCAGACCAGGCTTTTCAGGAGGGGAGCGTTTCAGACAGAGGGTGAAAAGAGATGCTGCAGCACAGCCTATATGAGAGCATTTTTTCTGAACATTAAAGCATGTAAACATGGTCTCGTAGAAACCCAAAACACAAGTGTGCACCTGAAAATCAAAGGTCTTCTTAAAAGATGTGGCAATGATTTTATTGTCGGAATATTTTTCAAAAGAAATTCGGCCTTATGTATAAATATTCCGAAGAAGCTGGAAGAGTTTAATCGATCACTTTCACATTCGGCGCTTCGTCTGCACTGAGTCCTTCTCTAAACCCAAAACTCTGATTCAACAGTTTGACAGACTGAGGAAGAAAAGAGTTCTGTGGTCGGTTCGGTCTAGCCTGTGGGACTCTAAATCTTTTGTTTGATGGCAAAAAAAGCTGATATTCCTCAAATAAAATATGAGAGGGAGTCTTATGTAATATACCAGAGACAACATCTCTTTAGTATTCACAGTTTGGAAACCCAAGCGTTTGGCCCACTGTCTTTGAGCAGATACAGTCTAGCCAGTGTATAGCTTTAAGCTGAGAGACAACTGTACCACACACTGATTCCACACTGCATCACACCATGTTATAGATTGGCAAAATAATATGTTTACGCTTGCTCCAAATGACCTCCTACAGAAGTGAATGCGTTGTTGTGCCTTTGCTACAGATGTAATCTATACATGCACTCCAAGATAAAGCAGCATCCCCATAGATTCCTATATATGTATAGGAGGGAAACTTGTTCAATCTGTGCTTGTACTGAAATTCTTTCTACGGTTTCATCACAATAGGGGTTAAGGCTACAGGATGATAATCACTGGGTTCTTTGGACTTCTTCGAAGAAGTTTTATAAGTGAGGTACTCCACATTCCAGTGTCTATACAAAACACACAGGCAGAAGCTACTTGTTTGAACAAGAAGTTTTTTAATGTATGAAATAGCACCAAAAAAAAGTGTTATCACTGCTTTTCCAAGCATCCTCTGCTGCACACCTACTGTATCTGTAAAGGTAATGCAGTGTAGTTATCCAGGAGCATTATAAAGCTGAAGGACTCCCCCAGCTGTGGCAAATGAACCCCAGGTGATGCTGCTTTGAACAGGGGGAAGAACAATCATCTGTATACCTGCCCAAGGCCTCCGGCTAGGGGTCCACTTCAGTGATCTGATTCACCGTCGGGGGTCTTGGATCACAGAATCCATGTTTTCTTTCCGGCCTGCTGCTGGTGGTTAAGATAGTACGGCCTGGCCCCGTCTCTCTGGCAGTGGTGTAGTAACCATGAGGGGTTGCTTCCCCACCCTCCAATGTGCCTTGGGTGCCAATGGCCTCATTAATTCCACCACCCACTGGGTGAATCTGCACCATTATAGCCTGGGATGTGGGTCCCCTTGAAATCCCTATATCTTTATTTATACCTTCTGACTTACAATCCACCCTTTCACATAGCCGAACAGCTTATCTGGTGTTAATAAATGAATACATCACTGCGGGATGGTAAAAGTGAACGTTCGTATTTCGAAGCGTTTTGAGGAGCGCGGTGAAATTTGATACATTTGTAAAACACAAGTGGTGAATTAAATGTGATGCGTCGGATGAAGAAATTAACTGACAATCCCATCCCTGACATTCTGTCTCATCTGTTTGGTAACTATACACTGTTAAGAATCTCCCAGTAAAATAACAGTAAAGAACTGGCAGCAGGGTTGCCTTTATGTTACTGTAAAATTAACATTATTATACTGTCGCTGAAATTTACAGATTTGTACTGTTAATGAAAAATACAGTTTGAACTGGTTGTTTTTTTATTAATTTTACAGTTAATTTACTGTTTAAAGAGACATTATATAGCTGTTTTTCACCTTTATTTTACATTATCTTACTGATTTGGTTTAATGCACTATTTAGGTTGTATTATTTTTTTACATACATTTTAATAAACATAATTTTTTGCCTTTTAAATAAATAGACTTAGCAGGTTACAGACATAGGAATAGTCACACTAAATACAATTAAAGGCACTTGTTAGGAAAAAGGCTATAATAGACTTGTTGACACTTTTCTCAAAAATGTCTGTCTATAGCTGGCTACAAGCACAGAATGCAAACCAGAACAACATGTGAGTGAAGAACAGTAAAGCTAATTCACTGATTTTACAATCAAGTACAATGTACAAGCCTCACATGTGTAGATCAGGTCCCAGAATTAAAAAAAATACTGCATGAAACTGTTACTGATGATACTTTAGACAGTTGATCAGCAGTAAAGGGATGTTTTTTAAGAATGCATTATAGTTCAGTTAAAAAAATGGCGTAATTTAACAGGTTTTCTTTTGTATTAACAGTAAAGCACTGTTTTTAGCAATAACAGGTTAATACCGTTGAAATCCTGCTGTAAATTAACAGCAATTATTCACAGTGTAGTTATGTAATCTTGATTTTGGAAACTCACTATTACACCACATTCTAGACCTAATGATAAAACCATTTTTAACAGTTGCCCAAACCACCTACTGCCTTGTGCTTCAATATGACCAGGGGACCAACTATGTGCCATGCCTTGGCACCAAAGTGAACCAAAACCAACCCTGACAAACGAACACATTTACTCATAAAAACATCTAATTAAACAGTAAAAACTTTTTAGATAAAGAAACTGACACAGATACTGTGTGTTCAAACTGAACAACAAAATCAGTTTGAAGACGCAAATATGGAATCCATTCATCGATTGTAATAAAGTTCACCCGTCTTTGTTAGCTTCATAGCGCCGGAGATAACTGCTGTAATGATGACAGAAATCCCTGATGGGATCTATAAATTACAAAAGACATAATCGTACTGTATTTTAAGTAATTTGGCTCATGTCCCAAAAAAAAGAGAGTATAAATTAACACCCAGTTTCCTTAAACACTTCAACAACATTGAACACAGACACAACCGCATCAGCACACACACACACACACACACACACACTTACTTTCCTCAAGGGCATGAACAATAGCACACAGGAGAGAAGGGTGTGAGGAGCGGTGTGGCATATTGCTGGGACTAATTTACCAGCGGCTAGGGGAAGTGCTGAGTGGACACAGCTCGGCGGCTGATTCGGGGCCAGGGCTGGGGCCCCTCGGCGACAGACAGACACCGCCAAGGAGCTGAGGCAGCGGAAAAAGTCTACCGCACACAAACACTAAAACACACATTCACACATCCAGTAGGCTATACTCTCTTTTTGGCTTTCACGCTCTTGTCTTTCACTTCGTTATCAAGGAAAAAGGCGGCTTGCATGTCAAGGATATGCCACCCCCGGGTGCCAGCTGCAGCTCCTTGTCGATACTTGTACTTTTTTTTTTATTTGTTGTTTTGTTTTTTTTCCTTTTTTGGCATCTGTCGCCTTGCACCTTGTGCATGTCCATGCTGTGTCCCCCCCTCAATGACAAGGGCATCCCATAGCGCCAGATGGACCTCCCACCTAGCCAACCCACATTCCCTTCATAAAAGTTGATCTTGTCACAATTTTGAAAAACAAATGGCATCCCCCCCCTATAGCAACTTTGAACAAACACATTCTGGTCATGCTGTGACTTTCCCACTGCAGGTAATCAGGGACATTATTAAAAAAAAACACAGAAATAGACTAGGAGTTGAACGGACATTGAACTCTTTTCCATGGTCATTTGGCTGGTACAAAAGAAAATGCCGGTTGTTGTTAGTTGTCATGGTGACAGATGGCTGGCCGGTTAACTATCTAGCTTGCTAATTCCACCATGATTTGATACACTGGTTACAGAAGATGAGCCAAACAAAGTTGTCACTGATCTGACGATAGTGAGTTTGCGACATGCCGTAAGTCGGTTTAATTTATAAGGACTTGCTTCAACGGTCGCAATGGCAACGGTACACGTAAGAAATGGCCACCACTCTGACCATCCTGCTACGTTGGGAACGAATTGGAATGTCATTCTACTCCTTTTTCTATTTCTATGATTAAAACTCAGCAATCTTAGTATAGCTTAAAGATATACAGTATATGACTTGTATTCAAACAACATTTGTGTATTGCTATCTAACCAAAGAATATATATTTTTACACTGTAGGTTTTTAAGGACAATACAACATTAACAAAGGTTCACAAATGATAGTAAATAATCTGCTAAGACTAAGATCACAAGGGAGTTACAGTTAAATATGTAACTTTTAACATGTAGAAAAGCCCCTCATTCTCTGTCAATGGTTCTTATATTCAGAGATTCAGCACCATGGACAGCAACAGTAGCTATGGTCAGCAAGGCCTCCAAAAAAATAACAGAAGTTACTTCCTATACACGATACTGAAAAGTGTACCGTATTTACATTGTCTGTTTTGTTTGAGCGTCCAAACTAAACGACGAAAATAGTAGTGTTCGTAGCACTGACATTACATTTCTCATAAAAATCCCACTGTAATGAAGGTCTGTAATAATGTTTCTCATAGACATAGTAACGGCCTCTTATCTGGAAGTGATTGAAAATTTGTCATCTTTCAATTTCAAAATGTAAAGATGTTGCCATTGTCATGTAACCCATACCAACATGATTGAATTGAATGATAGTTTGAGCCATTATCAAGATAATACAGTGAGTGCAATGCCTTTTTTTTCGAATCACTTACCTCTGCTGTCTGTAGACTGTTTCCTCTCTCTGGTGTTAAAGGTTCTGGGAGATACCAGCCAGTAACTACTTGAGGGGTGTTTAGTGTGCTTTTAATCAGACATTAAGAGTATGTGCAAGCGCTCGATATTTAAAGTGAGTGTAGATTTTATCATTTTGTAGCTTTTCCAGACTTTTTCAGGGTCGAGGTTTTTGAATAAAGACATAAAGTAAAGCCACCGTCATATCTCCCCCCTGGCTCTGTTCCACCTCTCTGGCTCGACACCTCTCGGCAAATCCCAAACTAATATATGAAACCACCCCAGGTTCCACCTTTCTACTTCTCACACAGCACATAGTATAGTTTGGTGCATGGCAAAGGTGAAAGGCAGAGATTCACACAAACTGTTCAATGGATATTTTTTTTTTGCTTTTACGCCTACACCAGGCACTTGAGACATGTTACATTTTTATTTTACATCAACTTCAATCTGTGTTCTACAAGTATGTGGTAACCGGTTTAGAGAACAGCATGTGTACAATATATTTAGTCCTCTTATACTTCATAGAAAATTGGGATAAAGATGAATTAATCAGACACCAATCCTGTCTCCTACAAAATTACGTTCCCTTACAACTAAACTGCATTCTCAATTACATTTCGAGGGATATTTTCTCCTAGATTATGGTCACGGTTTTAAACACCTGGTTAATGTTGTGGATTGAAACAAAACAAAACAAAAAGACTACGTGGTAATGTTTAGGCAACAAAACTACTTGGTTAGGTTTAGTAAAATGTCACAGTTTGGGTTGAAATAAGTATGTTTGTTGGGTTATTTAAGTTACGCTATGAATAAAAATGAGTGAATATTGACTTTTGGTTTCACCTGGGATGCTAACAGTGGTCTTCTGGGTGAATGTCCTGTGTTTGGTGGACCCAGCCATACAGCCCAACTTTCTCCGTAAACTGACTCTCGCGGACTATCATTATAAAGTTAATTATGATATATCAAAAAAACAAAGGTAATCCGGAAGAAAATAAGTACACCAACCCGGACGCACCAAATGGCACATGAACGACAAGGTAATTTGTAAGTTATTTTGCGTTGCAATAACGGCTTTGTTGTTTTTTGGCATGTCATGTAAACACCATGTAGTCTGTACTGACTGCAGCGCTATCGCATCCGTGTAAATATGATATGCTCAAAGCTAGTGACAAAGTGAGAGAGACTTGCTTATTGTAGCCGGTGAGGGGAGAAATAAGGGTCCAACAAACACAGGGCTTTCAACCAGGAAGCCTGGTGTTTGCGTCCCAAAGTGTTGTTTTTTTTGAGCCGCCATGTTGGTTCCGGTTTGAAAGCTGTAAGCAGCAGCCCCATGATGGAAAGCGTTTCGTCCAATCAGGTGTCTACGTCCCTGTGGGGCATGTACCATGAGCGAATGGCGTATAAAATGACACACAAAAAGCCTAAAATGTGTTATCATGACACGCCTTTCCATAAGATCACGTTGCGTACACAGCAATCTTCTCTATGACTCACTGCCAACTCTGTAAGACAGAAAATATGACATGAAATGATGACCGCAAATACTAGAAGTGGAAATCAGAAGCTAAATCCCTTATACTCACATCTAACAAAAGCCAACTTAACTTCTCCATTTCATTTTTTAAAGGCAGACGCGGTGACCCGACTCCTCATTTCGCGGATTGTCACTCATCAAACAAAAGAGAATGGGGCGATGAGATCTTTTGCTGAAGGCAAATTGTGAAAATTACACTCCCAGCTGATGACCACATATCAACTGGGTGCCATTGTTAGGATCATTTACACAAAATGACTATTCGGGATTCAACACCGATTTAGCCAAATGCAACAATGACTCGGTAAAATGATAAAAAATGTCTGTAGGAAGTGATTGTCAGGTAGTGTGTAAAAGAAAACAATGCATGCTCTGGCACATTTTTCATGCGTTACCATACCATAATAATAAGGGTAATAGAAGGCCACAATGCACTGCTTAATAGAAAGGAAGTGTTTATGTTAATGCCACTCACTGCCTACTTGTCTTGTCACATAAACAGTGATGTAACCCCGCCTTGGCATCGCATCAGCTCGGCTGATTTCCCGTCTTTATCTTCTCAGTGTGTCTCCGTTGCTCCATGCTGAGCCTGTAATAGCGGCCGATCCTTGACCACATAAGACCCTGCATACCAATCAGTTGTTTAAACTGCGACGGCACATGTTGCTTTTTTAATGCATTTAAAGTCATATATTCATTAATTGTCGACTGCTCCTCCCCCGCTGTGCAGCCGGCGCTCGCTTGAATTCTAGGAAGTAGATCTCAGCTGTCATTGTGATGATAAAGTACAGTAAGAGAAAAAAAAACATAAAAGAGACTGTACTCGGATATTAGACACGAATGCAGCTTTAATTAGTTATGAAACGGATAGTTTCAGGTCAGAATGTACCGCGCGACTTTCCAGCACGGGTCTAGGGGATTTTGCCTCGGCGAGGAGCGCGGTATAGCGCTTAGCAACGTGAGGGATGTGGAAAAATGGGTGCCAAGGGCCTGCCGCAAGCATCGCTGGTCTAGAGGCAGCCAGCGGCCCGTTCTTTAAGGCTCGTGGGATATTTCTGATCTCTGCCTCCCACCTTGAAACTTCAGCTTCTACTACCTGTAAATTGCTCTCAGGGGCACGGAGATAAAAGAGACGTATGCAGAGATTCTTCCTATTTTCGGTGGACCACCTTGCCTCCTACATAAGTCGGATACACCGGTCCTGGGTATTAAATGGAGCGCGCGTTCTATAGCTCCCATCATTGGTCTCGTCCCAAATGGAAAGTCTACTAAATCACACATGCACATTTCTTTTTACATTGTTATGACGCTTTTAAACTTGGCTACTTTATCCGCATACCTGTTTGTAGTCAATATGAATATCAAGGTTGCACAGAAAGCAAGTGTGTTACATAATGAAAAAGTTGGCAGAGAAAAAGTGTTAAGACAACATGACACTTTTACAAACACTGACTTCACACTTTTCATCATTTCACTGATCCTCTGGCACCCCTGCACTTATAATGTTATTACTTTTTATTACTTTCTTTTTGTGCGATTTCCCACCAGCAAAACGCATGAAATCCAACACTGGGCACAACTACTTTTTTCTTTCCAGGACGGTGCGAGGCATCAAAACAAATGCAAGGATAAAAGGAGTCCTGATTTAGGCAGGAGATAGTTTTCTGTCTCGAGCCACAACTCTCTCATCATCTACTGTTAAAAGTTAATCTAACTAAAGAAACTATGAATTATTCATGCGTCTTTTTCCTTTTGGTAAATTGAAACAAATTTGCTGCTCCTGGTTTTGTTTGTTTGCGGCGCGCAGAGCTTTTGTTACTTTGTTCCTGTAAATCCTCAGTAATGCTCCCTGATTAGAAGACATTCTCCGCCTCTATCTATGTTTTTTTGTCTTTTGGATTTTTGTCGAAAAAGATCAGAGAGGAAGCGAGCAAGGCTGCTGTGAATAAAGCCAAGTGGCCCGGGTGGGGAAATTCCAACGCCACCCTTTTTGGAGATAAAACTTTCTAATAATCACAGGATAATTTCACAACAGACCGGCTATTATTTTAATAAATGGACACCGAGTCCGTCTCTGGCCGGTCATACGAGACAAATTCGCATCATTATCGGGCACAATCATCGGTTAACAGTCCGTAGACTTCACATTGATGAAACGGCACAAAGCAGCAGCCTCGCTTGTTAGTTACAAACTGTCACCCCGGGGATCTGCCTTTGGGAATCCACAGCCCTGAGGGCGAGATGCTCAGCAACATTTGGCACGGCACATTTTTCGCCCTGACGCACGCACACACAATGTGGCAGCGCGCGTGAGCCACTGCTGTCTACAATCGAGATCAGTAGAGTTGTTTGCTTACATCTAAAACTAATTGGTTCACATTTACACAGTGACCTACTGGCAAAGTGGCCTTGTCAGCTAGTTTCAGCTGCGGCCTCCCACCCGTGGGACTTCATTGCGGTGGAAGCATGGGAGGCATCCTGCCCAAAAACCCTCAAACACAGCATCTTAACCTTTTTCCTCTGAGGAACAGGCTGCTGCTGAATGCACAAAAGTGGCTTGACATTAAGGGAACCGAAACTGCTGGCATCGGAGGGGGGCTAGGTGACGTGGTATGAAGACCTTTCGCCAAGGAGTGCGTCAGCACGAGTTCTTAAGTGTGGAGCCCGGACCTTAGAGGTCGGGATAATTCCACTGCTCCAACACTGTCTTTTTCACACCTGATAAAAAGGTTAGATACCAACTGTGAGAGTGCAGGTGGTTGAGACCAATGCACAACTTTATTAGCGCTACATATTGCTGTGGTCAGGTAGAAACATACTGTAAAATAACATTGGATTAGGCTGTGATGAACACAGCACTTTAAAGTATCTTGGCTAAGCGATAGGGGAATTTATTTTTGTGCATGTTATTGTAAAGGATACGAAAAGTAAATATAATATTAAAGAGGACCTATTATGCTTATTTTCAGGTGCATATGTTTCTACTAGAACATGTTTACGTGCTTTAATGCTCCCTCTGTCTGAGCTCCCGCCCCCCACTCTGATTGGTCAGTTGGCCCACTCTGTTGTGATTGTTCAACCGAACCAAACTCTTCGGACTCCGCTCCAGCTCCACTCTAACTAGCTTTGTTTGAGGGTGTGCCAAACTAGCCGCTGTAGGCAGGTATTTTACAAATGTGTTACTTGGTGACATCACCATGTTACTGAAGAAAAGGCGTGACTTCAGGCGAGGCGTTTCAGGCAGTTCAGGAGCAGTGTTTTTGTGGCCTGGACTTTGAGCTTTGTAACTTTGCAGACCCTTTTACATGCACAAAAAAACTATATAACACACTAAACCAAAGGAAAAAAGCACAAAAGCAAAATAGCTCTTCTTTAAAGTAGGGGTTACATTTAGCAACAGGTTGTTTAATTTCAAGGAGAAGTCTCTGTTACACTTATTCTTTCTGAGGGCAAATTGACTTAGTCCACAGTGTATTCATCAAAGAATTTACCCTACAATGATTACAATTGAAAAATAATTTGCACTTGTGATTTTTCTTTCTCATGTAGGATTTTTATTTTTGCCAAAAAATGAGATGGCTTTTTAATTAGGGCAGGAAATTGAATTTGAACAGAGCTATTCTACCACAGTCACCTGTCCTTAACATAATATCAAACTATTATGAGAATGTGAAGAAGAGTTTGAAAGCACACAACCTTAATGGGTTTTTTTTCTGTCCTTGTATTTATTTTTGTGTTTGACATGGTTATATACAGCGGTGGTTCTCAACCTGTTTTGTGTCAAGGACCCTTGAATTGATGTACATTAGGTCACAGACCCCCATTTGATAACATTTTGCTTCAGGGATCTCCATCTGAAAAGATAGAATTCTATAGTTGAGGAGGTAACTGTGGAGGAAGTGAAACCTGTGATCAGAATAGTCACTCCTATGACTCACTCACAATGGGCTCACTTCTATAGTGAAATAAATATTGAAAATGGACCCCTAGTTGAGAACCACTGATGAATGGTATACAACATGAATGAGTACACTAACAAAGTCAGTGATTTATCTTTACAAGTAAGACATTTTTGGGGTTCCTATATGATTTAATGTTTCCGCAACTCTACTTTAAAAAGGAAAACAAACACACACAGGGCAGGTGGGAGGGTTGGTAGATGGGTCCAACAAACGCAGGGCTTCCATCCATGAGACTACTGTTCGTGACCCGTGTGAAACCGTTTGTCTTTGTGTTCACAACATTAAGTTTGACCTTACAAACATAGTAATTTTAAGCCAAAAGATGATGATTTTTCCTAAACCTAACTAAGGGGTTTTGTTACTTAAACCTAAGCAAGTGTTTCAGTTTGAATTCACAATTGTTTTACAGGTGTTTACTGCGTCATATTTTGAGAAAGTGACAACAAGGAGTCAGTAGTGGCATGTTAAGATGAGAACGTGTTGATTATTAATGAAAGTGTGATCTGCTGGTCACCAATACAATCATCTGCTGAAACAATAAATTCAACCATATATATTCACTATGGAACAAGAATGCATTGCTCCCTAATTTACCACTGAACATACTGTAGTTTAGTGTGATAGTCAGAGATCCCTTAATTTATCCATTATTTTCAAAAGGCAAAACCCAGACCCCATAAAATTGAATCTACAATGATGCCTGACATTGAAACCAAATTGAAAGCACTCGCCATGTTTAATGTTTGTCTGAATAAATGTCAGAATTTCAGTCATGACCGACACTGAATCAATACAGATTCACCCATTATCTAAAAGGGTGCCTGCGGGACTGAATTTTGGCTTATTTTTGATATATTGACAAAGATGTTACAGTAATTAACTACAAGAAACAACACGTGTACAACATAAGATTCAAGAAGATGTTTGCTTTCATGACAAGAAAAAAAAAAAAATAAATATGTCCATGATATACAATTTCTTGCGAGTTGTAGAGGAAGGTGAAATGACAATCCATTGCAGGGCAAGGACATTTGAAGCAGCTCTTCTATTGTAAAACATTAATTTATAGCTTAGAATTCTTTCCACTTACTATTATTTGCTCCCACCAGTCTCAAAGGAGACGTCAGCACACAGCTTTAATTGTAGATATTGCTAACATGACATTGAAATGTTTGTTTTTTTAAAGAATTCTCTGATTGAAATGTTATGTTCTATTGATAATCCATTTATATCTCTTAGTTTAGCACATAAATGTAAAAGTATAAGAATGCATTTGATTTTGCTAGTTTTAGCACAACCAGTGACGATGATTTAATAATACACCTAACTGCATAAAAAAAGTATTTTTTTAAAAACTGCCACTATATCCTGACAGTAGTGTGTGTAAGCCCCGAAGGAAAACAGCCAATCGGAGATGAGGAATCCCTAAGCAGCGGAGAAAGTTTGTGG